>JAKTSP010000055.1:318326-346366 GCA_030580255.1 Yamadazyma sp. yHMH393
ACGACATGGCTCACAGGTCTAGTGGGATCATGAGGAATATGTGGCAGGTGTTGAGATCGTTGGACGAGAAGAAACTCAGTACTTTAACCATAGATATCAGAAGCAGAAGGTCGGCATCTGTGTTCTTCGATTGTCTTTACGTGTTAAGGGACCAAGTTGGCATGCTAAAACTCAACAACAGAAATGACCACCAGGAAAGTGGAGAGGGTGAAGGTGACGAGAACGAAGATGGGGTGTCGAACGAAGATGAAGATGAAGAGTATGGCTACCAGAATGATAGGGAAAGAGCCGTGGTTGAACTGGACGACGAGGATAAAGCTGGTAGCAATAGTCACGGCACTGAGGCCAGTCAGAAGTCTACTCCAGGAAGCAATGCATCCAGTAGAACCAAAAAGGTAAGGTCGTTATCTAACACCGTCAATGCCGAGTCTAAGGCAAGAAAGATCATCAGAACTATTCCGTTGGATCCCCAACCCATTTCCGTCAACCATAAGAGGAGCAACATCTTCAAAGTCATCGATAGCAGCAACTCCAATGAGTCGTCGCCCAGAGTCAAATCAGATATCACTCAAGACGGCATCGTCCAGCACCAGCATTCTCATATACGAGGAGGTGCCGGAGGGCCCAGAGACCAACTCCAAAAAGGGGACCTCAGGTCACAGACCAATTCTCCTCCGGCCAACTTGCCTAACAGCTTGACCAACAGAATGGCTATAACGGGAAACACCATAAACAGGCCCGTTTCATCTCAAAGGGTCAACCAATTCGACCACAGGTCACCCGGGCCCTATTCTCCTTCTCCCTACGGATACCAGAGCCCGTCCCAGTTCGGATTTTCCGCTGGTGGGACGCCGCTTCCGCTATCGCTGCAGAATCCCCAAAGCGGCCAAAGACCCCAAAACCCCCAAAACCCCCAAAACCCCCAAAACGTCTCACAGGGTCATCGCCCATTTCAGGCCCCGACGAGAGGTCCACAGAGAACGTCGGTGGAAACCCACAAACGTGTCGATGAGTTCTCCCTCGATCAGATGGTTCTCAACGATTCACCCATGCCGGGAGGTTTGGAGAACCTCGAGACCGACAATATCGATATCAGTAGTGATTTATTGTGGAAAGATGTCGATAGCGTTATGAACGAGTTTGGGTTCCACACTCACTAGGGCATAAACCCGAGACAATCCGGGATGGCGGTGTACGACCCGCCAAACGCCCTCTTAGTATGTCCCTGTATGTATCTATTACCTTTGTATTTTAATGTGTATATATTTGTTGCAGCCATCAGTTTTGACCCCACACGACTTGGGGTTCGTCTGGCGAGCGCTGAGACAAGGCCCAATCGTGCGCACACCATGAATCACCAAAAAATTTTCCTGCTGAAAAAAAATCATATCCATTAACACATCTACTAATAGAATTTTCTTGTGGTCGACCAGTAACATTCAAAGCACAGCGGGAAACTAACGATGTCGTACGATGATATAGAAAACGCCACTCCAGATATCGTCATTGGCGGCGATTTGGAAGAGGACAAATACGATATCCAATACGAACATGAAGGCGAAAGTGAGAACGAAGAAGTGGAACAACAAGAAGAACAACCCGCCAAGGCCACCAAATCAGTCTCGTTTGCCGGGCTCGATGAGGAGTTTGACGAAGAACAAGCCAAAAGAGAGTTTGAAGAAGGTGGGGGATTACCTGAACAGCCAGAAAATCCTGATTTTTCCACCATGAGTCCGTTATCAGCAGATATTATCAACAGACAAGCAACTATCAATATTGGTACTATTGGTCATGTGGCCCACGGGAAGTCTACCGTGGTGAGAGCCATCTCTGGGGTGCAAACCGTCAGGTTTAAGGATGAATTGGAGAGAAACATTACCATCAAATTGGGTTATGCCAATGCTAAGATTTACAAATGTGACAATGAGGATTGCCCAGCCCCAGACTGTTATAAGTCGTTCAAGAGTGACAAAGAGATCAAACCTAAGTGCTCAAGACCAGGATGTGACGGTAGGTACTCGTTGGTCAGACACGTTTCGTTTGTGGATTGCCCAGGTCACGATATTTTAATGAGTACTATGTTGTCGGGAGCTGCAGTTATGGATGCAGCCTTATTATTAATTGCTGGAAATGAACCTTGTCCACAACCACAAACTTCAGAACATTTGGCTGCCATTGAAATCATGAAGTTGAAACATGTGATCATTTTGCAGAATAAAGTTGATTTGATGAGAGAAGAGACGGCTTTAGAACACGAACAGTCAATTTTGTCATTCATCAAAGGTACAATCGCTGACGGAGCTCCGATAGTGCCAATTTCTGCCCAATTGAAGTATAATATCGATGCTGTGAACCAATTCATAGTAAACTATATCCCGGTGCCAAAGAGAGATTTTATGGCATCTCCAAGATTGATTGTCATCAGATCTTTCGATGTCAATAAACCAGGTGCTGAAATCGACGATTTGAGAGGAGGTGTTGCAGGTGGATCCATTTTGAATGGTGTTTTCAAGATCGGCGATGAGATTGAAATCAGACCCGGTATTGTCACTAAAGACGACAACAGTAAGATTCAATGTAAGCCAATCTTCTCCAAGATTGTGTCTTTGTTCGCTGAGAACAACGATTTGAAGTTTGCAGTTCCTGGTGGATTAATTGGGGTTGGTACCAAAGTCGATCCTACTTTATGTAGAGCTGACAGATTAGTGGGTCAAGTGGTTGGATCCAAGGGTGACTTACCTTCAGTTTACACCGACATCGAAATTAACTATTTCCTTTTAAGAAGATTATTGGGGGTGAAAACCGAAGGCCAAAAGGGTGCTAAGGTTCGGAAGTTGGAGGCCGGTGAAGTTTTGATGGTCAACATCGGGTCTACCGCCACCGGGGCCAGAGTGGTTGCTGTCAAAGCCGATATGGCCAGATTACAATTGACTTCTCCTGCATGTACCGAAGTGGATGAAAAGATTGCCTTGTCCAGAAGAATAGAGAAGCACTGGAGATTAATTGGGTGGGCCAGCATCAAAAAAGGTACTGCTTTAGAGCCTATTGCATGAATCCCCAGCTACAAACGATTCAAACACCCCCCTTCCTAACTTATCGACCAACAGAGGCTTTGTGTCTCTTTACCTTCCCTTGGATTCCTTCTGAGTTATGTACTTATAGTTCTATCACCGTTCCGTATACTTTTTATACATACAAAGTAAAAAAAAAGTGATTTGCCCCGTCAAGGTGCTAGTACGCTCTGGGTCAACCTAGCCTACGCCCCAGACAACTGGAAACTCTGAGTCAATCTTCTAGAACTTCCTGATATGACCTGAACATCTCTGACTCAAGAAACTTTGGGAACGAGTCTATGTTCATCAACTTGAACAAGCTGTTTGTCAATTCGGTGGCCACAGGCGTGAATCTGACCAACGACTTGTACGCTTCTCTGAACTCTATCTCTCGCGGAGACGACGGAGGAGATGCTCTCTCGGCAAAGATATTCAAAGATCTGGAACTGAAAGCAGAATCACAGTCGTGAACGGTGGAATCCAAAGCCTGAGATCCGATAGTGATATTAGAAAGCCGTTCTTTTGCGCTAGGCACCCCCACGGGAACTTGTTGGTTGGTGGACGTGGTGGTAGCGGCCGTCATTCTGGAGGGGGCAGAGTCAGCCTCCGATGCTTCGTCGGTCGTAATGGAGGTGCTGTTAGACTCACAAGATTTCTCCCCAGATCTCTGGGACCCCACAGCTGCAGTATGAGAGGTGGCCACGTCTTGGATGGTTTCAATAGTAGGAGAGTAATCACAGAACGACCCATAGGTTATGGCCGACTGCAAATTACAGGACAAGTCGTAGGTAGGCCCAAAATCTTTCTCTTGACACACCATCATGGAAATAAATCTTGACCGGAGACTGTAATCGATATTTAACACGAAGGAAGCTTTGGGCGACAAATAGGTGGAGTAGACATGGTAGATCAAAAACAAGCAGTCATTGGCGAGCTTCAACACCTGGCCATTGTAGGTGTTGGAACCGTGGTCGAAGTTCAAATCCAAATACTTGAGTAGTTTGGTGAGAAGGTTCACTTTCCGAAGAAACAACTGAAGCTGGTCGTAGGCATCCATGTTCTCGAAACAGTACTCCTTGGTGAGGTGGGTCTTGAATAGGTACCTGAGGCCGGGGTCTGTCAAGACGTCCTTCAATTTGAGGTCGTTGGACCTCCACTCGTGGTCCACGGTGTTGACTTTGAGCGGGAGAAGCTTTTTGGGGTTATGGGTGGCTGCTTTGCCGTACCAGAAAAGCTTCTTCTTGCCCGCATCAGAGATGCGGTAGAAGGACTTGAAGCTGGAATCAAACACAGGAACCGTGTCTTTGTCCTTGGGCCGTCTTGAGCTGTGGAATACCGGAACCAAGTACCCTGACGAAACAAAGACGCTGCCGACCTCGTTTGCAACCCTCTTGGAAAGGATATCGGTACAGTCCATGAGCCATTGCACAACCGACTTTCCCGACACGCAGTAGTCAAACACCACGGATTCCTTGCCTGTGGTGAACACTCTGTTCCTGAACACCCTTACACCAGTGCCTTCCACGAAGTACTGGACGTGAGCATCAGATTCGGGGTTGGTGAAGTACTTGTGGTGCAAAGGGCTGGTGTGCAATAGGTCTGGATTGAGACTGTTGAGAATGGTCGCTGACGGATTGGGCAAAGGGTTGGCACTGTCATGGGGGGACCCCAACATAGGCCAAAAGAACTTGATTTTAAACTGTTCCGGCTTGTTGTCGCTCGACCACACGTTGGGACTGGAGCCAAACATCTTGGAGAACAAAATGTGTGCCAAGTAGTTGGAGTACACCACCTTATCGTTTAGGTAGTTCCTCTCGAAGCAGAACACGTCCATGGAGTTCAAGGTGCTCAAAAAGAGCTCCGGTGGGGTGGTGAACTTGATTCCATGCTTGCATATGAACCCGGTGACGATGGAAATGCCTTTTGGTGTTGGCTGCAAAATTAACCCTGGTTTGAGACGAGACGTGGTTCTGTCGCTGGGACAATGCACCAATTTGGCATCAAAAAACTTCACCAACGACGTCAACCCCACGGAAGGATGCAACCTGTAGCTCAAGCTGACAATAGTGGAAGAATTTTCGACGCTGAAGTCTAAATCTGTCAAAAGCTCAAGCGCTGCTTCCATCAGAAACGTAAACGCATGAGTTTTGGCCAGGAACAACTTTTTATTGGGAAACCCTGGTGTCAAACCCAACTTCAAGATCATCAACGAGTAGATATTCTTGAGTTCTTCCTCGAAGATTCTGCCACTGGCGGTTTTGTCGAAGTTCTTGGTTACTTTCCGACACAAGACGTTACTCTCCGAAACAACCGAGTTCCCCCCCAAATCGGGGCTTGAAACCGAGCCTGAAACCACGGTTAAATCCTCCAATTTGATATCTGTCATCGAAGCCATATGAAACAGCAAAGTTTTCAATTCAAGGCCAAGTCAGAGCTGTCAACTGTGTATATAAAAAAAACTTACACACGAAGTTTCAACTTTTCTCAGCTTGCAAAATATCGGCTTTTCCAGCAATACTTTTTTTGTTCAAGTTCCACAAATTCCTGTACTTCTGTACCAGACGAATAACAATAAGTGTGCTTGTGGTTGGTGAGTTATGTTGGAAGGGAGGAAAAAAGGGAGACCCTTAAGGGCCAGAATAATTTATTTATATATTTGGCTCCAGGGTTGCATTTTACCACCGTGCATAATCTGAAACATGGTCGTGCGCCGCCTACTACCTTAAACCCCAGTACACACCCCTTTCCCCAGAAGAGTGTCTAAAAGGTGCCAGTTTGGGGGGTTGGCGGTTTTTTCATCTGTCCCCGGGGGTTCGGCAAGCTTCGTGGCCCGACTTCCCAAAACCGAGTCCCCAAGAGACCTATGAGAGAAGAGTGGGATTTTTTTGAGGAAATAAGAGCTAAAGTCGGGGCCTGACAAGGTTGGTAAAAAATAATATTTTTTGTAGTATCACCGGATCGGTAGAATTACGCCATTGTTCTGTCAGCAAAGAAGTGGCACTAGAAGCCTTGTTTTGACTTGAAACGGTTGTAGGGGAAGATTTTCCAAAAAAAGAAAAAAATATTTTGGTGGAGTGTGGGAGTTTGGATGTGTTTCAGAAAACTGTGTCTGATTGTGATTGATAGGGGCCGGGGTAGATCCGAGAAGGGTTGGAGTACTTGAACAGCCGTCGGCAAATAGAGGGCCGTTGTGGGTTAGAAACGACGTTGGTGTTTTCGATATGTAGGCCATCTTGGTGGTCTTGCGTTGCCCGGATCCCTGCTTTATTGTGCCTGTTTGTGCCTGTTTGTCGTGCCTGTGTCCTATTGGCCTTATTGCTGCTTGAAACCCCGGCACATCAAGAGACGTTGTCACCCAACTATCAGCCATTGAACGCCAGCTTTGCAAACTCCGGCCACCCATTCAAAAACCCGCTACTCTTTTATGCTGCAGCTGGCCATCGTGTTCCCGCCCCGGCTACCTTTACTTGTTAGTGGAGACTTGAATTTGTGACTTGGACTTGTCCTTTGCTTGTTCTTTGCTTGTTCTTTGCTTGTAGAAGTCGCCGAACCACGCCAGGATCTATCTTCTGACGTGGCTTAGGTAACCCCTTCATATCCGAAGGAACATGATTTCAAACACTTTAACAGTATTTGATTGAACAGTATTTTGATAATGGCATACAATCTGTCTATTGGTGCTGACTGGACTATGTTCCGTCTACGTTCAATTAAAGAAATTGCTTGAGCAACAAGTAACACGGGGGCCTGAAGACTTTGTTGGTATCGGATATTTTGCAGCCAAGTAAGCACAAAACACTTTACAGGTTACGTTGGTGACGCAGTACACAAATAATATACCATTCGAATATAGACACAAAAAGTATCTACGTGGAGCAAGATACGTGCTGAAAATGGCAAATATGCATATGTCACACGTAAAGTCGCCCGCTCTAGCGGTATTCAACAAATTGCAGCCCCTAAGGCGTCTTAGGTTACATGTTTCGCTCTACTCTCTTCAAACCTTCTATGGATCTCTTGCGTGTATACTTTTCATTCCCTTGGCCTTTTTCTTCTTCTCAACCCCACCGCTAACTCTTTCAATTCCTTGATACTATCCTTGTTATCAACCGGATGCCCGACGCATTCACACTCCTTGAAGTCGATGAAAGTGAGCTTTCCATTATTGATCCCAAGATTCTCAAGTGAGACGCCATCATGAACAATACCGATCTTCCCCATTTGGCGTAGTTGTCGAATGCCATCTTCAAGCTGCCACTTGGTGATCTTTCCTATCTCATCTCCTGCGTAGTCCAAAAGCATGAAGAATCCGTCCAACAACACCCCACGGTGGTTACGAGTAATAGCAAGGTTCCCATAATTGTGAAGAACCGGCACATGGATCCTATCCAGCGGCGACGGTGCCTCCTTATTGTAGTTCCCGATTGTCTCGTAGCACCTGATTTCCTTCAATAGAAGTTTATGATACAACTTCACCTGTTCCTCGATTGTCATCCACTCTGCATACAACTTCACCATTTTCTTGCAGAAAGTCTCCATGTGCTGATAGTCGTACACTTTGAGAACAAGCTTCTGGTGGTCAGTTGGCTCTGTAGTGATGGAAGGAAAATGCTTCACAAAATCTGCTCGATTAATGGAAAACACCAATGCCGCCAGGTGATCGTAGTGTTGCACCACATCGTAAGCATCCATACTCTCGCAGTCTGAGATATGTTTTGGGTTAAGACCTGGACCGAATTCTTCTTTATGTGCTTCCAAAGCGGCCTCGTCCAATTCATGAATGCCATCCAATGTGTTCGCTGCTTCCTGCTGCTTGAATTCATCCTCCGAGGATAAGTTCGTGTGATGAAAAGATAACCCAGAAACCATTCCCGGCACTGTCAAACTCGTGTCTCTCACATCCACCACCTTTGTCTTGATGGAAATGCATTTATCTTTATTGGCGGACCGTTTCCACTGCTCGTTGTCGAAGTCCAATCGGATCAAGATGTTTGTCGTAAAATCATTGACCATGCAAATATCGATTTTCAGGGCAATTAGATACCCATACATCTCAAGAAGAATGGTTTCAAACTTTTCCCGTACGTCGTCGGTCATTTCATCAGAACTCATCAATTTCCCATCTTCCACATAACCACGCAACCCCTCAGACTCGAATTGTATGAAGAATTTAGGTCCCCCAATTGGAATGTTACCGGCACATTTCAATGTCAGAAGATCAGGCCTTAAACTTGATCCAGGGGTTTTAGAATGACTGTGGAATTCAATGCCCATATTGAGCAGATCGAACGTCGCCTCAACAACGGATAAATGCTCAATTCAAATGCAGCTTGAAAATCTTCTTTGAGTGTAGAACATGGCCACCGTACTGTGTTTTCTTGTGCTAGCATCCCTACTTTCGCCCAAGTTTCTCGTCCAGCGCCATGGAGTCTCCTCATCTGAGACATCATTTCCTTATGGAGATCGCTACAGCAATGTGCTAACCAATCGTCTGGCACTTCACCCGTCACATAGAATCCCTTTTTTATAATGTAGCTTAAGGGGACAGGATTATACCATCAGGTACTTGGCACACCCCTGGTAATTGAAAAATAGGGTTTTCGGACATTTCTGATGCTTGAGGTTCAGGCAGTTCGGACTCTTGAAGTATAGGCATTTGAACACATCTGGCTCTTGGGGTTGCTAGAACCATCTTCATCACTAGTAATACTCTGTACCAATAGAAAAGGAACTTCCAGCCGGTATCCTTGGTTCGCAGAACTTGAATGTGACTTGGGACTCCAATGAAGCCTCTTCTATCGATATGCAGTTTGATGAGACTAATATATGCTTCAGGCAATATTGGTCTTGGCGTAGGAAGTCTTTAGTCTCAGTCAAGTGATTCGGATACCTGTATCACTTGATGCCAATTGCTGGTAGAATACTTGACTCAGGATATTGTCTATTCAATGACTCCAGTTGAATAAAGGTTGGAAAAACACTCACTTCTTATACTCCACCACTTCGAACAACTAATACAGCGGGTCGGGGTGCAGTATTGCCATAGTTTGAACTGCATTGTTGCTGGTTCTGACACTGTAAAACACCATGCATCGCGATGCATGTTTTCGCAGCCAATAAACCCCAATAGTGGAGACCAAGTCCTCGGTATCACATTATAATACATGTTCTCACGGCAGTCGATGTATGGCAGTCGATGTGACCATTCTGAAAATTCAACCATTGCAAAGGACTGACTTGAATGATAAACGGATAAGAATTAGTAATGAAACCCGCTGCGTTAGTGTCGATCGGCGGATGAAGGATCATCATCCCCGGTGGTTTTACGAAGTGGTGAAGTACATAAAGTGAGTGTTGTTGCATCTTTAGTCGGCTGGAGCCAATTATATTCATTGACTAGACAACAGTTAGATCCAGTATTCTAGCTAGTGATTAGCTCTAAGTGATTACTTGTGAGTATCCGACTCACTTATTTGAGGTAAGGATATTTTTACCCCAAGATGAACAACTTATCATATTCTAGAGTTGTCCCATCATAACCTGATTCTTTTTAGACTGGTACTGTGTCCAGCAATCGTTGATTATCGTTTGACATCCTGGGTTAAACTTCAATCCACGTACACTTCAAAATGTCTGTGTTCATCTCAGGGTTCACAGGGTACATTGGCCTCCGCGTAGTCAAGCAGCTTATAGCTAAAGGATACACCGTTATCGGATCAGTGAGATCAAGTTCAAAAGGAGAAAGGTATGCCAGACTTATCACAGCCCCAAATTTTCTTTTGTGGTGGTGGAGAACATCGCCCACGATAATGCTTTCGATGTCTTCTTTCAAACCCGCTCCGAAATCAACTGTTTACCACGTTGCATCGCCAATGATCTTTGTGCTGTCAGATCCAGAGAACGAAATACTCTTTCCCGCTGTCGAAGGCACCACTAGTATTTTAGAGTCGCTGGACAAATACGGCAAAAACGTCAAGAAGGTGGTGGTCACCAGTGCCAACGCTGCTCACAATAGTCCATATGACCATTACGGGAACAAGGACGGGGTTATGAACGAAGAGTCGGTTTCCACCATTACTCGGGAAAAGGCGCTTCAAGAAGGAGATGCAAGAAGCTCTCTGAAAGGGCCGCTTGCGTTAGCCACGGTGGCCGCAGCTGGATGCTTTGGCCCTCAATCTTACAACAAGTTGGCCACTGACGTTCCTTCGACTTTTCGAGTATAACCCTATGGTGGTGGTGAACGTGAGGGATGTTGCCAAGCTCCATATCGTAGTGGGGGAATCTGCTGAAGCTAATGGTAAAAGATGGTTTTATGTAGTGGGAAGGCAGACAACTACACTGTGCTCAATTTTATCAATAAGTACTATCCAGAATTGCCTGTGCCTAAAGTCGATGCTCCAGCCGAAAAAGATGTGGACTGTGTGACCACTGACTGCACCAAGACATTGAAACTATACGGCGATGAGTTGGCCCCTTTCGAAACCACTGTCAAGGATACCTCGACCAATTCAAATTGGGCGGTATCTTTTGGAGTCAGTATGAGAGGCAACGAAAGATGGGATTGCCTTCAAAACATTCCAAAGACTAATGTGTGTATTGCGTATAGCTGTTTGAATCTGATTACTTCTTTTCAACAGTCTCTAATCTCTTATTATAGCAATCGTCTTTACCCCTTGGGATCATCTAGGTGTTTGTGAATCGGTCCCCCTATCCTAAACCAACGACGTCCAACATGCCAGACAGGAAAGGGCACAGAAAGGGAGAAAACCCCATGATCCTTCAAAGCCTTGTTAACAGCTTGAACACATGGGAATCCTTCATAAATCTATTCAACTCGTTCAAAGAGACATCCAACTGCAACATCCTCGTGTCCTCCATCGTCAAGTACTTATTGGAGCTTGCTGAATTGATTCCACCATCTGGCAAGTTGGGCACGTACTCTATCAAAAGCCCCAGTTTGTACACCGACATCCAGCAATTTTTCAAAGCAGCAGTATCCCAGATTTTGTGGTTGACCTTCAAGTTAGTCATCATGCCGTGACTGGTCACAGACAGAGACTTGTGGACGGATTTGTCGACATTCAACTGTTTCATCATGTCGACATACTCTCGGTAAGCGATGCTGAAGTTGACCGACACCAAATTGCTCTTGGCCAAGAATCGGGCACAGGCTATGGTCAAAAGCATCTCTAGCGTCGAAAACGACTTTAGTACCTCTTCCACGTTATTCTTCATTTGGTTGTTGTAATATGCCAGGAAGTCGGCGTCTTCAGGGAATGGCTGGTGCTGCGTCACCTTAGATACTGGGAGAAACATGGAGTTGTTGAAGGTCCGGAAATCCCTCGATGTATGGAAGTTGTAGAGCAAGTTCTTTTTGAAGGTGCTGGAGTCTTGTTTCAAAAGGTCGGTGAAGTGCTGGTTCCATCGAAGCCCGTACTGCTTATTTTCCAATAGTTCCAACGTCTGTGGTGGAACCGTCACATTGTTGACACAGTTTGCACTGAACTCCTCGAACTTGCTGAATTTGTTCATGATAATCAACCGTTGGCTGAACCTGGACCTGACTCGTTTTTCAAGCAACTCTCTGGTGGTGAACTTGGTGGACGTTCCAACGATGCAAATAGGACTTTTCCCGGTCTGCGTGAACTCAAATAGGTTGTACAACAAGATCTGCTTGTTGCCTTTTGTGAAAGCCTCGAGATTGTCGATGACAAAGACGATGGGGATGTTGGACTTGTCAGTCTCCTCTGCTGTATCGAGGAAATTAAGGATATTGGTGAAAGCGGCGGAAAACTGTCGGGCTTCCAACGTGCCTTGGATGTTCCGGTCTTTGAATATCTTGGTGAACTGTATGCCAATCTCTCGTACTGCAGATACTTCGTCTGAGTGCACAAACGAGTTGAGCTTTATGGTGACAAAGCTATCGCCGTATTTTTGTGTCATTTGGTCAAGACACTTGTTGATTAAAGTGGTTTTGCCAGCACCTCGGGGGCCAATCAAAAGGGTGGAGTTCCCTTCGTGATCGTTCACTGTGCTTTCCATGATACCATAGAGTTCTTGGAACTGTTCGTCTGAGGTGACGGCATTGGGATTTTGAACGAGCTGTTTCTTGACGGTTTTTTTGATGAGGTTCACGTCATGTGGAGACACATCAGGGGAAACTGGTTGTGGTAGTACACCGGCAGGCACTTGTGGAGGGGGCTGTGCCAATTGTGTTTGTGTGTTGTCGGATTGTACCCCAGTCTGGGGCTCTTCTGGCTCCATGCCACCTTCAAAGAACCTAAACTTCTCCAAAAAGTTCTTATTCGCCAATTTCTTCTTCCGTGCCTTTTCCACCTTCACGATCTCGGCCTTCTTTCTGTAAGACTTGAAGAAGGGGTCATTTTGTATCTCTTCCTCCGTCAATTCCCTGACATCGCCAAAATCATCCATCTCAAGTAGAAGCTACAAGATATACAAACGCGCGAGTTTCAGAAAAGTTTCAAGAAGCAATAACCGGAAGGGGCATTAATACCAAGGGAATTGACCACAAAAAGCCACAAACAAGGATCCACAAAGAGAGACTCATAAGGAAGATCCGGAAGAAGACACAAAGAAGAATAACACAGGATTGAACCCAGTTGAACCGCAGAGAAGGCACCGCAAATTAAATACGCTGCACCATCATTGACAACTATACCATCAAAGACCACACAATATGTTGCCAGACTCCGCCATCAAGCTTTTGAAAAGCACCCGGTTCTTACATTTGGCCACCAGCTACCAAGACACCCCCCATGTGACGTTGATGAACTACACGTACTACCAAGAAGGCGACAGCGATTACGTAATTGTCACCACCCACAAAGACACTACAAAGTTTGAAAATATCAGCCATAACAGCAAGGTGTCGATGTTGGTGCATGATTGGATAAGCTCCAAAGCTGAAGAGGAGACCACCCAGAAAAGACGGAATTCATTGTTTGAGTTAATCACTAACTTAAATAAGACCGAAATATCCAGTGTGTCGATTCTGATTAACGGGGAAGCCAAAATCATAGATGAGGCCGACGCTAAGTATGGGTTCTTGAAGTCGTTACATCTTAACAATGAAACCATTGAGCCCCAGCAGTTGGACAATTATGTGAAAGACGACGCCATTGTGCTTATATTGATCACCTTGACCTCCTGCAAGATAACAGACACGGAGAACAATGTCGAACAGTACTGAAGGGTCCAGAAGGCAAAGCCAATAAGAAAAGACGTCAAAAACAATGAAAAAAAGTCAACTTTAATTTATAACCGGTACGCTATCACCATGGCCCGTGACGAACCCCACCTTGAACAAGGTTTCGAAGGCCTTTTGTGTTTTTGGTGCACAAAAATAACTATGTACACAAAAACTAAAACTATGTACACAAAAATAAATATGTACACAGAAAGTATATATTTACCGGAGCCGTTTCACAGGCATAAAAGTGGGTTATCTGTAGTCGCCAGATTCGGACGTATTCCCGAGCGTGGGCTGTACCGCAGAAAATAAATGACACCGAGCACAGGGCTGTATCGAGGCTGAACTTAGCCACCGGCGTCCCCCCAGGCCCAACAAACTGCGGGTATTTGTGGTTATAAGGGAATTTGTGGTTAATAAGGGCTTTTTGTGGTTATATGGCGTCTCTAGGGTTCAGCTTGCTTGTGGCAGGCGGCACGGGGACGGGTTTCAAGTTCAACCAGTGTTCTCCGGTTTGCAAAGGTGTATCTACAGGCAATACCCAAATGGTGTCGATTATACGATTATGTCATTTCACATTTACGGTGCGAAAAGTCGGAATTTGTGTTGGAAGCGGGAACACCGCTTAAGTTCCCGAACATTTTAGGTGGCCCACCGCTGTCGGATCGCTAAAAAATAAATTTGTGGGCGCACCTGTGGTAACCCGACCGGGCCAAACCTAGATCCCAATAATTCCAATTCCATCCTCCATTTAAAATTTTTTGACACATTCCTTCTTATCGGGACTTACATATATGTCAACGGGGCAATCAAAAATAAAAAAAAACATTATATAAGTAACATATCCTGCCGCCAGTTATTTTTGCATATTATTTTCGTTTTCCCAGTTTTCTTCCACCGTTTCTACAACTGCAATATACGAGACACCCACCACCAAGCCTCAACTCCCCCACCAAGCGTGCTTTTGTTTTTTCCATTCGTTGATGTCAACCTTAGCCATGAACGGGACCAATGGAGGAAGCGAAGTCAAACCCATCTTGCCGGCCCTTAACTATACGGGGTCGTTTCTCAACCCCCAGGCGCATCAGACCGAAGACGGCCACCCTTTTATGAACCACAACGTCGGCGCCAGCCTCCACAGCTTCCCCGGAGCTGCTGCCGCCTCCCCTTCCCACCCACTCATGCCCCACCATCCACATCCACATCCACAGGCCCAGGCCCAGGCCCAGGCCCTGCACCATTTTGCCAGCCTGCACTTCTACAGTCCCCCAACACAGGTCCTGGGCAGCCATCCGTACGGGCCCTATTCCCACGAGACGCTCCCCCCGCTCCAGTTCTACACCAAGAGCTACACCCACGACAACAGCCAGCAGTACCAGCCGTTTGTGCCCATTCCCGCCATCCACGGCGGCAGTGGCGGTGGGCTCCGCACCAGCATCAGCGACAGCATCAGCGGCAACACCAGCACCAGCAGCACCCCAGCCCCCCGCATGGCGTCGGTGCTGTTGGTGAAGGCGTTGGAACCCCACCGGAACGAGGAGCTGGCACTGTCGCCGTCGCCAGCGTCCAGCGACAACGGCAAGACGTCCATCGACTACTCTTCCATTATTTCGTACACCACATCTCCGACGCTCAAACGCAAACGGAGAAGCAACTCGGGCGCAGGCCAGCCCCACGCCAACGAAGAGGACCCGTTGCCGCAATTGCCGTGTGTGATATGTGGCAAGGTGTTCAACAAGCCCTATAACCTCAAATCGCACATGAAGTCCCATTCGACGGAAAAGCCCTACAATTGTTCGGTTTGCAGCAAGAAGTTTGCCCGAAGCCATGATAAAAAGAGACACGAGCTCCTCCACAAGGGGGAGAAGAACTTCCAGTGTGCAGGGGTACTAAAGAGCGGCGGCCGATGGGGGTGTGGCAAGACGTTTGCCAGGTCGGACGCTTTGTCCCGGCACTTTCGTACGGAGACGGGGTGGTTGTGCATCAAGCCGTTGATGGACGAGGCCGCCAAGGCCGACGCCCCGCCCGACGGACCTGGCGACGGACATTAGACCTTTAGACATTTGGATCTGTGGGCTGAAGACTGGCTCAAGAGCAAGACCTAGAGAAGTTACGGCAAAGGCACAGTTTCACGGGACGGGGTTTAAAGGGCTGTCGATCCTAAACCTTAGTATCGATAGTTGCACGGGCCAAAGATCCAGCGCAAACCTTGTTTGCTGTAGGTTTCCGTTTTTGCCCATTGTGGCCAGTTGCTTTGTTTGTGACGGTTGAGCCGTACCGTTTGCAGTGTCTGTCTATTTTTTTTCGGCAGGTCTATGCCTTGGCTGCTTGGTTGTTTCATTGTATTATAGTTTGGGTATATTTGGTAAGGTTGCACACAGCCTTTTATAAACATTATTACGTAAATGGTCGATCTGTTCCCACGGTTGGCCAAAGTCTATTGTTGGTGGTTTTGCGCCATTTGGCATTTGACTTTGGGCCATGTTCCAAAGCCTCTATTTAGACATATCAAGTGCAAGAAATCGGCAACAATAATATAATTGTCAAGCCCTTGGGTTGGGCTTTGTGTCTGGTGGTGTCTGGTGATGTGGCAGCTGTGCAGCCTTAGTCAGCCTTGTTTCTTTTTTGCCTTATCTTTGTGCCACGGGCCAAGAGGCATCGTTTGGTTTTGGACGGCGTTAACAGGAAATTCCATTCGTTTCGGTCGGTGTATGGGCGGATCGCAGTTTTCGGCGACCGTCTGATGAGACGCACCCTTGTTAACGGGATACAGTTTCCACCTAATTAAAACCTTTTTTCCACCTTTTTTGGATGGTCATGTGTGCCGCTTCGTGTCCACCGTAGTACCCACTGGTGGCCTCTGGCGGCCCTTGGCTTTGGGGTCCCCACTATGTCCTGGCTTTCCCCGTTAAACTGTACCTGTTTTTTATTACTAATAGAATTTATTTCCACATCGGACGCATCCGAGTCAATGTACGGGGTTTTTTTGGCGGAGACGGGATTTCGGGCACTTTCATGGCTTAAATGTGTGTCATAATTAGAAGTGTGCTCCCGTTTGGATTGCTGCATTTTAATAAGATTGGAAACATCCCTGTCAAGCGTAACTTTATCGGTGGCATCGAGACCCGGAGGGGGGGGGGGGTTTAAGGTTGCAATAGGGCAAATTAGGTTGACCCGATACACTGTCAAACTCGCAACTTCTTTGATATCACGACCGTAAAAGGCGTTGCAATGGCCAGCGGCCGTATTTGGGCGCTCGAACGAGGCTTGGCTGCGGTGCCCCGCTGCCTAAGCACTGCCGCCCGGGGAGTGGTTTTGACGTGGTGTCGGTTTGTTACATAAGCAGTGGCTCAGACTGAGATGCGACTGTCGGGAACGTCATCGGAAATGGCCAGTAGGGCCACGCTTTCATCCACACCCACGACGTGGTAGGGGCACTAGGTGATCGTATTCTCAGCAGCAGCCCACTTTTTTCACCCTCGCTCGGTTCACGCACGCTATCACGTTACCCAACTAAACTGATTGACACACGCCAGGATCGATCCAACCGGTTAGAGCACGCCCATGTCCCTGGTGTAGTCCCTCGCGCCAGTACTGAACCCCACAAAACGTCACACAACCAAACCCCGAACACTCCTATAAATACTGCTCAAGATCCTTTATTTTTTTCCCTGCAATTTTCTGCTTCAAATCAAGTGGGCCTATGACTACGTACCAGAACGAAGCGACGCTCCCCCAGCTCCCGGTTCCAGAACTCTCGTCAACAGTTCACCAATTGTTGATCGCCATCAAGCCTTTGGTCTCTGCCGATGAGTATAACGAGTTGCTCAATGAGTCTGCCGAATTCTTGAACAACCCCTTGATCAATTCGATCCAGAAACACTTGGTGCATGCTTCAAACTCCCCGGGCCACTCCTGCTACTTGAATAGCATCAATGACGAAACAAACCCCGGCATCTATGGCGAATTAAGAGGGGATGTTCTTCCCCGGAACCCTTACTTGGTGCTCCAAGAAGACCCATACTCCAAGTTCATGAACCCTCCCAACCAAGCACAGCGATCAGCCACGTTGATCAACTCGTCGTTGAAGTTCATCGTTAGCTTACGGTCCGAGACTTTGAGCCCCGACGTCACTCCCAAGAACAACAACCCTTTGACGATGAACTGCTACAAGCTCTTGTTTGGGTCTACCCGAGTCCCTTTACACACCGAGACCTACGAAGATGCCCAGACCGCTGCGTCCGTGCCCCCTTCGTCCTACCATCAGATCTCCATCAAGTCTTGTCAAACGTCCAGCCATATTGTGTTGATATCCAATAACCAGTACTACTACTTACAGGTGTTGAATGACCAGAACGAGATCTTTTTCAACGACTACGACTTATCGTTGATCGTGCAGGAAATCATAGATGAGTCCAACGAGTTCAGTACCATTGAGTCAATAAACAACGCTATTGGCAGTTTGACCACCCAAAACTACAACCATTGGAGGTTGGGGCGAATCGAGTTGTTGAAGTCCAACACATCGGGGTTAAACTTGATTGACGACGCTTTGTTCGTGGTGGTGCTTGACCCCAATTCCCCTACTACAGACCAGGAGAAAACCACGGTGATTGGCCACGGCAGCTCGGTGTTGTCTAACGACAATCTCCAGGTGGGAAGCTGCACTTCCAGGTGGTACGATAAGTTGCAGTTGATTGTCACCAAAAACTCGGTGGCCGGGGTGGTGTGGGAGTGCACGTCGCTGGACTCCACGGCCATTTTGAGGTTTATCAGTGACATATACACGGACTCCATCTTGAAGTTGGCCAAGAACATCAATGCCATTGAGTACTCTTTGTTCAATTCCGGCCCCGAAAACGATAATAACATCATCAGGTTTGTTTCCAACAAGTTGGACAAACCCACATACAAACGGATGGTGTTCCAAATCACCCCCGAGTTGTCGAACTTGATCCATTTGTCGGAAACAAGGTTGGCAGACTTGATCAACCAGCATCTCTACACCACCATCAAACTCAAGCTCAATTCTGAACTATGGCAAAGCTTCGATATCTCCGCCGATTCCTTCCTTCAGATCTGTCTCCAGATCACCAATTATTCATTGTACGGCAAAATCTCCAACACGTTGGAGCCCATAACCACCAGAAGGTTCAAGGATGCGAGAACTGAACTCATTGCAGTACAAAATGATGAAATTGCCAACCTTGTGAAGTTGTTCATCACCAAATCTTCCAGCGTCGAGAAATGGCAGGCCTTCGAACGATGTTGTAAGATCCATCATAGCCAGTACCTTGACGCCATGAAAGGCAAGGGGTTTGAAAGGCATTTGACTTCCTTGTTGCACGTTACCCGGTCGCCCACCGCTGCTGCGTTCTTGAACAAGTTGAACAGCGGCGCCAGTATACTGTCACTACCAGGGTTCGATGAGCTCAGTGACCAGTATATGCCATTGCTATCCAATCCAATATTGAACCGGATTTTGACTCCGGAGTTGTTGATATCCAATTGTGGGAATCCGGCGTTATACCTTTTTGGAATCCCACCTGCCAGTGATCAGGGATTTGGCATTGGCTATATCATACATCGTGACAAAGTGCTATTGACTCTCTGTTCCAAGTTCAGGCAAAATGACCGGTTTTTGAGCACGTTGGTGAAAGTGGTCACCGACTTGAAGAGTTTGATAGTGTCCAAGTCGGACTTCCTCCTCAACCTCAACCAAGAGAACGACCACCGGCGGCTTGAGTTGCAGAAGATTCGGATAGAACACGAATTGAAGAATTTGAACATTGAGTCTGCTGCCACCAAACACCCCATTGAGTTGGCTATAGACCAGTACACAATCCCATTGAGCCACATACCGTTGGACAGGAAAGACCACAAGCACGGGGCACTTCCCCTTGGGCAACCGGGCGACAACGACACCTCGTACGACTCTTCCAACTCCAGCAATTCCGACGAGTTTGATTATTTGGGAGGGTACGGCTACTTCGATTTCGGCGAGTTGGATTCCAGAGACGTCGAGCTCAACCGGACCCAGAGCTACTTGGCCAGCCCATCAAATCTTTCGAGCTTATCGTCGTTGGCCCACTCTCGGAACCACTCTTCCCACAGTCTTTCGATAGTGGCCAAACACCTGGATTTGAAGGAGAAACAGGACTTGAACGAGCGTATACGGGACAAATTGAACAAAAGCAACGACGAGCTCCCCCGGCTACGCCCTGTGATGCATATGACTGACTTGGGTAGCGACAATGATAGCGTGTCTCTGTCTTCCCGGTCCCAAGCCAAACCGAAGCCCAAGCACGAGATTGGCCGGCAGTTGGACGTTTCTGATGTCAGCTAGCTTTATTTATTCTGATCTCAAGTCTTTATTCATTACGTAATCACCCTTATTTCTCAACCCCCGACTTCTGACACGCCACCTACCCATTGCACCTCTCGGCCCTTAAGTTCCCCACTTTTCTGTAGCACTTATTTCCACTCTTTGTAGCACCTATATCCACTTTCTATAGCACCCAATTCCGCTCATACTGAAGTTTCGCAGCAATATTTGAAAAAATTACTAATGATTCCTGGTGCCGGACTAGCCAAGCTATCGAAGCTGTTGATAAACGTCACGGGCCGTGATGCGTCCAAGTTCCTCAACGGGCTCGTGACGTCCCGGTTCTTGCCCAACATCATCAAAAAAAACCAGTACACCATCAGCGACGTGGAATTCAAGCACCTCAATCTAAACAAAATCATCACCTTGAACGAAAACTGGGGTTTGATGCACGAAGACATCTTTGACCCCGATAACGAGATCTTGGTCCGAAGGGACGGCTTGAACTCGATGTTCTTGAACTCCAAAGGCAGAGTGATATCCGATTGTTTTTTGTACGCCCTGCCGTTTGTGGCACCGTCTACGGCCATCGACCCGTCATATTTGGTGGAGGTCGACAATAGTGTCGCCAGCAAATTGAACATGGTGTTGAAGATGCACAAGTTGACCGCCGAAGTAAACTTAGGCACCAAGCAGTACCACCTGTACTACTACTACAACGACTCGCTCGAATTTGACCAGTTTTTGGATCATCTCCAGGTCAAATATTTCAACACCCTCACACCACGAGATGCCCTCGAACAGTCCCGCAAGTTTATGGACGACGGGGTGGTTTTCAACAGGAGCTTCCGAGAGAACGTGGTGGGGGTGGCTATTGATAACCGTATACCGAATTTCGGGCTAAAATTCATCACGGAAACGCCAATTGTGCCCGAGGTGTTCAGTGACGACTTTAAGTCTCATTTTGCCGTACAAGAGGTGGACGAAGAGGTGGTGCATAAGCGGCGGTACTTGAACGGGTTGTACGAGTCTAGCGACTCGCCGCCCAACTACAGCCTTCTACCATTTGACATGAATTTGGATTACATCAACGGGTTGTCGCTCGATAAAGGGTGCTACGTGGGTCAAGAATTGACCATCAGAACATACAATAGTGGAGTTATTCGGAAACGGATTGTGCCTGTCCAGTTCTTCGAGGTCAACGAAGTCAACCTTGAAAAGCTAGACCTTGACGAAGATTTGCAGTTGGCTGAGCAAGACGAGGTGCTCCAACATCTCCTGAAGATAAACATCTCTAACATCACTAAGTTGGACGTTACGCCGTTGCATGAAGAACAACCACCACAGGAAGCAGCTCCATCGCCCTTTGGTAGTTCTCCGTTCGGGTCAGGGTCCAAGCCCCGGAAAGTCACTATGGGAAAGCTTCTTTCCATAAAGGATAACTTGGGGTTTATGTTGGTGAATTTGAAGGATGTTAATAAGAAGTTTTTCAAGGTAGAGATCCCGGATTTCAATGAAGGCAAGGTTGTGGGGATAAAGGTGGTGAAGCCGACGTGGTGGCCGGAGGACGACCCTGAGTAGGTAAGACAGAGAAGACAGAGAACAAAGAGAAGAGAGAAACCACAAGAGAACACAAGAGAACACATTGAAGACAAAAAAGCGAGAGAAGAGTGAATTCGTCTGTTCAACTGTCTACCCTATTCAATTGCCTACCAACTCCCAAGTGTCCCTACCGGCTCACCCTACCAACGACTCTCCTCCGATCCACCGGTTGAACATGTCCAAACTATTCTCCGGCTTGTCAAAAGGAACCATGTGGCCCGCCCCAAACACCTGCAAGAACGTAAAGTTCTTGTACGTCTTCACATTACCTGCATGTACATCGCCATTGTACCACTTGTCAATAGTAGCATTGCCGAATCCCTCAGAGCCGGTCCATTCCAACCTGTCGGTCCAGGCTTGATTACCTAACCAATTACAAATAAAGTCCTTGTCACCAGCGTAGATCAAAACAGGCAATCCCTGTTCCAAAACCTCGATAATGGCGTCTCTGTAATACGATTGCATCCAATCCCCCATCATCCGGAAGTGAAGGTTTATATCCTGATTGCAACTATAGTAGTGGTTAACTTCTGCCCCCACCGCTTGTTTCACTTCCGGCGAGTCCAAGTACTGCTGTACCCAGCCAATGGCATCGTAGCACAACGGGTTCTCTTGACACATCATAGTCACGTCGTACATGTTCCTCCCGGCGTCCGAATATGGCTTCATTTGGTACTGGTTGCAAATTTCGGTGGCCGGGTAACAGTCGACTGGCGACTCCGTTTGGTAGCATTTCTTGATCAACGAAATACACTCGGGAATCTGTTCCTTCATTACCTGGCACTTGTCCTCTTCCACCACTGCCGGGTACCCGCCTTCTCCACAAGCCATGGGCTGGTAGTACTCGTACTGCACCAACATATCCGTCAAGCCGTTCCCCACCAAAATCGACAGCAATTCGAAGTTCTTGTCTTTCTTGGCCAAAATATCTCTGGCCAACCGGGGCACGTAATGGCCGCCGTACGACTCCCCTGCAATGTGGAAGGGCACATCCAAGTACTCAGGAAACTTGCTGAAGAAGATCTCCAAAAAAGCGATGACGTCGTGGGTGGTGACAAAGGTGCTGTTGACGTCGTGGCTGGAGTAGGAGTACCCCGTGTTCACAGGGGAGTCCAAGAAGATCACCGAAGCGTTGTTGTTCCAGGAATAGGGGTTTTTCACCGGCTTCAAGTCTTCGCCGATGGAAGAAGGCCCGAGCTCAAAGAAAAGCCCCATCATGGAAGAGCACCCGGGTCCCCCATTCAACCACAATACTATTGGGTCGGTTTTGGGGTCATTTCTACTCTCAAAAAACCAATAGAAGAGGTGCTTGTCTTCCTCCTCCATGTCGAAGTACCCGGTGTACT
The DNA here is from genome assembly GCA_030580255.1 of Yamadazyma sp. yHMH393. Lineage (NCBI taxonomy): Eukaryota > Fungi > Ascomycota > Pichiomycetes > Serinales > Debaryomycetaceae > Yamadazyma > Yamadazyma sp. yHMH393. The sequence goes on from JAKTSP010000055.1 coordinate 340,863, forward strand.
GCTTGACGTCGTCTATGGTGAGATTTTCAGGGGTGCCATTGATTCTGATCTTGTGGGATTGGTACTTGTCAATGCGATGCTGTTGCTGGAACTGTTTTTCGGTGAAAGCAGTTCCTTTGATTCCCTGGGCAACCCTGGAGATCTGGGGGCCGTTCTCTGCGACCAATTGGCCCCATTTGTCGCGTACAGCGGCCGAATGGTCGTTTTCCATGAGCTCTTGGTGAACTGACCTCAAAAAATCAGACTGGAAATTCTGTTGTAATTTTTCATCGGGCAAGTTGAACGGAGATTGGGGTACTAATAGACACTGAGCAACACTGGCGAAGACCAAACCCGCCAAAAAAGAAGCGGCTTTCATGATTTATGGTCCTGGTTTCAGATTTTGATTCGAGGTGGGGAATACAGGGGCTTTATAACTTGGGTGTACGGCACTCGGAGATAACAGCGGCGATAACAGCGGCTTGGGTTGTGCACCATGCCGCACCTTTGTTTAGTTCAGTTTGTACTATACATCTAGGACGTTTAGATCAATGGCATTACCGCTATGGTGTACAGGTGCATGGTGGGTGGGTAGTCCTCTAACCATTGCCAAAGCACTATGTAAGGATTATGTAAGGATTATGTAAGGATTATGTAAGGATTATGTGATGATTATATAAGCTTTATGTGCTGATTATGTAATGATTATGGAAATATTATGTGACCTTTTTGTAATCTTTGTGTAATCTTTATATATACGTTATGTAATCATAGACTAAGGATAGTAAAGTTGTAGTATAATGCCTATAACTGGTACTCAGTATTAGCGTAGGGGCCCTCTTGTAGAGGTTAGAGTGTTCTCAGGGGTAAAGATGATACCCTCTGTACCATTTGATATTGAGTATAATATCCATCCAGCTAAGTAATTGGGTAACTTGGAATTGTGTGCCTCAGTTATTGACTGTGATGTGTGATAATTTCCGAACGGTGTTACATGTCTTGCACTATTTTGCAGGGTATCAGGATACTTTGATGCTATCGTCGCCTGTCTCTTACCATGAAGTACTGCGATGGCTGCGTTATGGCCGTGAAAGGCACCAGGACCTGTGTCATTGTGGTTTAGTTTTATAAACCCATCTAGCGCCGTTGGCAAGTCCATGCTGAGAACGGGACATATTGGCTCATACACCCAAGAAAAGGAACGCATACCTCAAGACCATCTTTTTCTCTTGCTCTATGGCACTCTGGTGCTGGTTTCCATTGTACTTGGACCAAAGCTCCTCGTGTGTCGTTTGACAATGCAAGGAAGGAACAAAAGTAGACTTACCCTGAAAAGATATAATTACAGAGGATGAAATCGTAACTAAGGGGGCTCACAAGAATCACTCAACTCTGTAGAAAGGATTAATACACAGTACCCCTAGCAATTTTGATTGATAACACTGCTACAAAACCGCTCAACGTTGGAGAAGACCCTCAAAGTTCAAGATACACGTAAATGGGGATGCCGTGTACTATAGAGTCTGTAGTTATTGTACAGCTTTCATAGGATAACTCAAGTTATCGCGATCCTATGAAAAGACGAGTGTAGGCTCTGGTACCAACGTAAGATACTTATAGTGGCTGCTAATAATATGACTTTCGAGAATCGCTGCAAATTCTAACTATTTTGCAGCCGGTGCTACTGGCACTTGAATAGCACTTTCTATGGTTTCCCGAGCTGGGTCATACTAATAAAGCTGCAGCCGTTACTACAGAAAACTCGTTTGCCAGAGTTGGGAATCCAATAACTTACCGATTGTATGGAAAGAACTAAGGTTCAAGCACCTGAGAAGGTAAAAGGCAACTTTTCACTTACAGATTTTGTCTTTAGCAAAGAGCACTTCTGACAAAACCTACTCCAAATACGGTTTTCTAAAGTTTTACACCGCTATATCTTTACTTCTGTTTGATTTATTTTGTTAAACCAGAATTATAAGGGATCAATTATCTACGTCAGAGCAACACTGGAAACGATGGGCACCGAGCGGAGCTCGCTAAAAATGTGAGTTTCGGCCAACTGTGCTGGGGCAGCGAGCGCAACACGCTGAAAATGTAAGCTCCAACCAAATAGCTGTTCTAGCAGTAAACCTTTTTGCCTTTTAAGAAAATAGTGTAAGCTCGGATGTTCCGCTTATGCAAGTTCCCATCTCTTCATTTCCCCTTTCAAAGTGTACTTAAAAGCCGGTATTCAGGTGAATGAATATATGTATGATTAAAATAGTTCATGCTTCTCCGTCATCTACGTGGAAGCCGGGGCCCACTATGAATTACCCCACAGACCCCAAATACTCCTATGTTGCAATACGATGTCGACTATATTGTGAACTCTACACAGTAATAGGACGGTTAAACTTATTTTGCAGCCTTTGCATTCTAATGCAACATGTATGTTACCATATCTTTTCCTATATCACGCCTTGGTGAAACATCGAGCGTATTGAATAGCAGCACCTTGAGGCATTTTATGTGTATTCTTTCATTGGAACCTTCACGATTAGTTGATTACGTTAGTTATGTATCCTAATCACCTACGTCACAGTCCATGTGACGAATCTGGGTTCTAAATTAGTCTAAAAATGGGCGTGTGGCGTAGTTGGTAGCGCGTTTGCCTTGCAAGCAAAAGGTCACTGGTTCGATTCCTGTCTCGTCCAATTAATTTTTTTGCAACCGTCACATGGGGCCTTGCCAGATCTAACCACAGAACACACACATTGCTGATATCCGTACCAAAATGGGTGTTTCTTCTTCGGGGTATTGTTGTAAGCGGCCAGAGGTTTGGCTCTGTGAAATCCGTTCTTTCTTTTCCTTTGGCGGACAGATGCAAGTTAGTGAAAAAGTGGATGAGATGTGGTAGGAGGACAAACAGGTAGAACTGATAGAGATAGCCGATGCAACCCAGAAATATCTGGTGAAAGAACTTACAAGAGACAGTCTCTTTTCCTTTAGGTAGGGTGGTAGCAGTTGCAAGGAAAAGGCGTCGAAACAAATCATGTATAAAGACAAACAAACTACAAACCTCGAACTATCAAACAATCGACAGGTCGAACTCAGAGCCCGGAACTAACAAGTCCAGATCTCAGAGGCCAAAACAAACAAGCCTTGTCAGAACTCCTCGAGCAGGAACGCCATACTGGACACAAGTAAGGGACGCTTTTCAGACAACCTGGAAGCTCTGGTAATCAGATGGGTGAATGCCAAAGGCATGGCGACGAACCCGGTGTCGAGTAAGTCCCCCACATCATTTCCACGCTCTGGCGGAGGATTCTTCTCCAAGTAATCTCTCCTGATTTTGAACAAAAGCACATATTCCCCGTCGCATAAAGCTCCTACTCTAGCATGGGCCCGATACATAGCTCTAACCATGTAGTACATGCGTTTTTCCAAAAGGTATGGATTGCGGGATTCAAGCACCAGCTTTAAATCAAGACGACCCTGTACCCTTGCAAGGAGAATCACCTTCCTGTGAAGTTCCATTTCAAAGACTTCGTTGTTCGGGGTCATAACGACTGTAATTTTGTAATCCAATGTGTCCGGATTTGGACCCGACAAACACAGCCAGAGGAGGTTGTGAAATTCCATGAGCTCCTGGGGCCGTGTTGTGAAAAGTTCGAAAACCTTTTGTTTGACGGCTAAGGTATCCTCGTCATGGTACTTGTCACCATTGCCTTCCAACAGCGAAGACACTTCTGCTGGGTCCAACATAAGGTGGGGTTGGTCAGTTCTTCCCAAGATAGAAGCGAGGATGCTGCGTGAAGACTCAGGGCCGTTACCCTGATTTGCCATCAACCTGTTTACGTCCAGCGGTGATACTTTTTGCATAACGAAAAAACCCATTTTCGTAGGGTCTTCGCCCGGATTGGAAGCTCCTGGCATCGTTGAATTCCCTTTGGGGCGCCCGTTGGCGTTGTTGTTGTTCTGTTTGTAGGCCATGTTACTGGTTTTGTTGAATTTCAATGGAAAGGATGTGTGTGTGTGTGTGTGTGTGTGTGTGTGTCTTTTTTGTTTTCTGCAAAAAAGCTGCAAAAGGGGGTCCAGAGAAACCAAATCAGGGCGTGTCTCGACCAATCAACGGAAAGTGTGTCCCGCCCAAACCTTCACCCGATACCGTACGACTACAGCATAGTTCCTTGATATGGTCTACATATAAAGGACATGTTTCCTAGAAGTAAAATCAATCGGGAGTGTTTCCACGCTCCAAGTTGTAGAGCGTAATCCTCCCAAAAGGCAATTGTTGACCTACCAATAATTGGTCACCGTGGCCGTTTTCCCAGCGCAGAAATTCTCTTATGGCTGGACTTCGTATTACTACTGGGCCTGTGAAGTAATTGGTGTTGACAGTTCCACTTGACTTAAGTCTCAATCTGTTGAGGGGAAAAGTAAAGGATTCCGTAGCACCCAACCCATCACTCCAGCAGTATACAGATGTGTCACTGAGCTGGGAGATATTTTCTACGTCTTATTTTAGGTTTTTGCAGCCAAAGTAGCAAGGCTTGGTAATTTAGGTTGAATATTGAATACTGCCTACTTACCGGAGACATACAGATCTTTAGTGTGAGGTGAATTGGATCTATTCTCTGTGATTGAAAGAAGAAGTCATATCAATAGAATTGGAATCTAAGAGATGTATTTAATTTAAAGTCGTAAGTATAAAGTAAGAGTATAATCTTTAGTCAATGGAGTTATAAATTGGACAACATCCTAGATCGAATGGACTTACACGCAATTAGTCTTAGTGATTATTTATAAGCCTTTGGTCACTTAACTAAAGAAAGAAGATCCCCCACAAGACAGATTTATCAGTGAATGCTAATACATGTCGAAGTTACAATCCAAATCAATTAATCTAACTATATTCAACGAGGTCACACTTCCATTCGATTAATCTAACTATATACAACGAAGTTACAATTCAATCTCAATTAATCTAACTATGTACAATCAACAACACCCCACCCTTAGACCATTTCGCCCTTTTTCTCAATGACATCGTCTGATGCTTCTTCTTCTCCTTTCTTAAAACCATGAGTTTCAGAGCTTTCGAGCTCCCCATCCAACTCCTGGATAATGTCCTCCCTTTCTTCCAACGTATGGATTGTTTCTTTCTTGGCTGGCATCCTCTTATTGGACATAAAAACAACAATAATCATATTGACAGCAGCACATCCAACCATGAAGTAGTAGACATTTCTAATGGAGCCCATGATCTGTTTCTTAACAAAAGCAAGAGCCGCTTGGTCCAAAGTTTTCAATACCGATGAGTTCCGTGAAAGGGAGGCGGTGGTGAACCCGGACAAAGACGTTTTCAAAGACCCTTCTGGCAATGCAGCATAAGCCGCCTTGTACTTGTTGTTCAAAGACGAATTGTAGATGATATCACATAAAACAGTAGCCCAAGCACCCCCGAAAGACCGACAGAACATCATATACACGGATGCCATGATGACACCACCATCAACTTTTGGAGCACTGACCAGGCCTGCACT
>JAKTSP010000056.1:0-53290 GCA_030580255.1 Yamadazyma sp. yHMH393
TTACAAATACACACCACCAAAAGAAACAGATGGTCATGACGATTATGACTCGTTTGAAGACTGAATATGTGCTGTCCAAGTTAGTGTTGGTCTTATTGTATAAGCATCATTGAGAACGAATAAAAGATACAAAGGAAGTCATTGTACTCTGAACCCACTGAACCACGAAATCTTAGTGCGCCAACCAAGGATGCCATTTTTGGTGCGTAGCAGCAGCTCTTCTCATCTCTTCGCATCTCTAGAAAAGAATCAAGAGAAAAAAAAAACTAAATTTAACAAAGTGCAATGAGAGCTAAGAAGCACACATCCAAGAGAACTTCTACTCGGTTGAGAGAAGGTATTAAGAAGAAGGCATCTGCCAAGAGAAGAAAAGACAGGAAAGTGTCTAAGAAAGATGTAACATGGAAGTCGAGATCGCCTAAAGATCCTGGTATCCCATCCAGTTTCCCATATAAAGATAAGATCATCAGTGAGCTTGAAGAAAATAGAAGAATTCAACAAGAAAGAAGGGAAGAGTTGAAATTACAAAGGCAGCAAGAAAGGGAAGAGGCTTTCGCTAGAGGGGAAGATTTTGGTGGGGTAGATGACGATATTGATGTTGATGAAGGTGACGAAGGCGGATTATCTGCGTTGTTAGAATCAGCTCAACAAGCCGCCAAAGAATACGCCGGAGAAGGAGATAGTGAAGACGATGACATGGTTGATTCTGATGAAGACATAGAATATGATCTTGAACTTGATGCAGAGGACGATGAAAATGTATCTGAGCTCGATAAATCACGTAAGGCCTACGACAAGATATTCAAAACTGTTGTTGATCAAGCAGATGTCGTTTTGTACGTATTAGATGCCAGAGATCCAGAATCTACCAGATCAAGAAAGGTAGAAGAAGCAATTTTACAAAATCCAAATAAGAGATTAATCTTGGTGTTGAATAAAGTTGATTTAATCCCAACTGAAGTGTTGAATCAATGGTTAGATTTCTTGAAAACTTTATTCCCCACAGTCCCAGTTAAAGCATCTCCTTCCATGTCTTCCGGAACATATAATAAGAACTTGAGTGCTACGGTCACTGCAAAGAATTTGATGCAAGCATTGAAAACGTATTCTGCCAAAGCAAATTTGAAAAGATCGCTTATAGTTGGGGTTATTGGTTACCCAAACGTCGGTAAATCATCGATCATCAACGCATTAACTAACAGACATTCTAACAGCTCCAGGGCTTGTCCTGTTGGTAATCAGGCCGGTGTCACTACGTCCTTGAGAGAAGTCAAGATCGATAGCAAATTGAAGATCTTGGATTCTCCAGGTATCGTGTTCCCTGATGAAATATTCAACAAGAAGCAAACAAAAGCCAGTCAAGCAGCAAAATTGGCATTGTTGTCAGCTTTGCCTCCCAAACAAATCACTGATCCAATCACTCCTGTAAACATGTTATTGAAGAAGTTCAGCAAGAACACTGAAATGGCAGAAGGATTGAAGAAGTACTACAATTTACCAGCATTACCAGCAAGTGATTTCAATGAGTTCAGTAAACAGTTTTTGATCCACATAGCCAGAACCAAGGGAAGAATCGGTAAAGGAGGAATTCCAAACTTGGAAAGTGCCGCCACCGCCGTTTTGAACGATTGGAGAGATGGTAGAATTGTTGGTTGGGTATTACCAAACAATTCAAAAGCCAATGTTGCAGGCGAAGAATCGGTTGATTTGAACGGCCCAAAAAGTTCTTTAAGAGGTGAAAAAGAACCACCAAAGGTTGAACAAACGACCATTGTTAATGCTTGGGCCGAGGAGTTTGATTTGGGCGGTTTATTGAACGATAATTTTGGAATTAATAACTAAGTTTACGAGTTTTTTTTGTATATTTTTTTTGGGACAAATTGTGTATATGACTTTCAAATATACTATTAGTTGCAACCAAGATGCGATAACATATTTTTTTTCCAACTCCATTTTCTGTGATTTTTGATGTCATGGAACAGGGAGATCGGATTCAATCTGTAGATAGGCATTTTGCAACAGTGCGATATGTGGGCCCTATCAAGGAATGGGGAGATAATGTCACGGCGCTTGGAATCGAATGGGACGATCCTGAAAGGGGTAAGAATAACGGATCTGTAGGAGGAATAGAGTACTTCAAAATAACACAAGAAGGAGCTGGTTCATTCATAAAGAGTGACAGCAAAAAGGTCGTACATAAGAGATTGTCATTTTCAGAGGCATTACACGAGAGCTATGATATCGTAGAGAACCAGATAGACCAGGCGATTCAAATAGGGACCAAAACGGTTGAGAATTTGGGGTTTGACAGATTGAATTCCATGAATGCTGACTTTGCGAAACTTAAGTCTGTCACCTTAGACTTCAGGTGTATTACTGGAGCAGACACAGACACATCGTTGATTCAGTCCTTGGTGTCCTTGGAAAAGTTGGATTTGAGTTATAACTTGTTCAGTGATCTCAATGAGGTATGGAAGATCATAGACCATGTTCCACATCTCAGGCACCTCAATTTGAATGGCAATAGATTCCATGGCTCGGGGGATCACGGAGAGACTCACTTTGGGCTTCAAAGCTTGAATATATGTGATTCGCAAGTGCCCATGGAGGACATTGCACATTCCATAGCACCCAAATTTCCAAACTTGCAAGAACTCATTTTGGCTAGCAACGGGTACAAGGACGATGACATGGTTAGCTTTCACAACACGCAGCCTTTGAAAACTGTCGACTTGTCTTTTAATAATCTCACAAAGGTGCCTAATCTCCATGCCCGAAGTTTGAACTTATCAAATAACCAAATAACTGATACTGAGAGCTTACACACCTTTGAGATTGTGGATTTAAGGTATAACCAAATCGACAGCTGGGATGCTATAGAGCGATTGAGTGAAAGTCCCAACTTGAGGGAGCTCCGGATCAATGACAACCCATTGTTCAAGGATATGAACGAAGACGAAATGACCATAAATCTTATTGCAAGGTTTGACTGTACTGACAAATTGAAGAGCGACCACGGACTATGCAAGTTGAATGGGTCATACTTGACACAAGAAGAGATCGCGAATGCCGAGCTTTACTTCATCAATAAGGTCAGAAAAGGGGACTATACAGTCAACGACCAAGGGAAGAATTGGAGCAGATTGAAAGAAAAGTATAAGTTGACGGACAAAGACACCAACGCTGAGCCAGAACTAAACTCATTTGCGTACGATAAAATCAAATTGCACATACACATGGGCGACCGGGTAATCTTGAGCAGGTATTTTCTCAAAGGCCATTCGATCCTCAAACTAAAAGGAGTGGTCAGTAAGATCCTAAATGTCTCTGTCTTGAATATCCTGCTTCATTATTACATTACACCAGAAATTCGAGAGGCTCTAGATGACGACAACGCCAGAATAGCAGATTTTGGGGTGGAAGATGGACAGAGGGTGATCGCTACAGTATCTATGCCTAGCTAAATTTGTAACATTAATAGAGTACTATTTACTCACGTAAGTTCCATAATCCATCACCCAAGTAATGAAGTAATTCGATTCCATGTCCCTTATTCTGCGACTTGATATCGTCTGTGCTCATCAAAAGCTTACCGATAGCCAAGGAGTTCTCTTTCCCCTCGGCATATACAGTCACTATACTGCCTTCTTCGAGGTTTTCCTCTGGCAATTTTCCACCTGCACTAGTCAATCCCGGGCACATTATGTTGGCACCCGATAATACGAATTTAATGGCACCTCTATCGACTTGCACTTTGGGGAACCCTTCAGGATACTTGTGGACAACTCTGAGGGTGGGGACTAAGTCGTCGTCAAAGTGTTGGAATGCCACCACTTCGTTGTCCACAGAGTAGAGTTGGATCCTGTCTTCGCATTTGATCGATATGACTTGAGACTTTTTAGGTATTATGAGATCAATAGCTGGCTCCAAATCCTCGAATTGGCCAACTAACGACGACTTTAATCCTCTCTGTGCCGAAGACTTGATATTGGAACGTGCATGGGTGTCTTCTCTTGTAAATTTCTTGAACATGTTGTTGAAGTAAAAGTAATACTTCGATGATAGAATTTGAAAAGCGAAATCGCAGCAAAAAATTTTCAGTTATAGCCGCTCAAGAGAATTACTGTAGCTTGCTGCCACTTTCAAGCAGAAAACAGTCAGAGTCATTACTTGTTCTTACGAATAAACTCTTGAGAATTGGATGAAGTTTTGTCTGCCTGGAAAGCAACTAGACCCAAATATATAGCAAATGTCAAGGTTTAAAATTACAATAGCACCATAAGATGGTATCGCACTCAAAAGAAACCTTATTAATATAGCCTATTACTCAACTGGTACACACATGTGTGTATTGGAGCATCCAGCTCAAGACCTGGTAAAAACCAGGCCGAGCGAGGTACAAGGCGGCGATACATTGAATGAGGACAACAACACCTTTTACTTCGTTTGAAATGAGAGACGTATGGGCACCGTCTTCGCCTGTCGTATAAATCCAGCTCTTCCATTTGGCCGATGCGCCGTCTGGTATGCATGCCAAGCTCTTTCCCACAATTATCTTGACCACCATGGCCTCACGTTTAGCCAAGGTAAAAATAAGAAAGATTTATGATGATGTTCAAAGAACAACCAAAATATGAATGGGTCCAAAAATTCCTTCAACACTAATAACTCGGGGCTATCATGCATTGAAGAGTTGTCAGGTTATAGTTTTCAACTAGCAAAAACATGATCTCGGACGAATCCTCACTGATACACGTAATGCCCCTGCATAAAGATAAAGAAGAAGAAGAAGAAGAAAAAAAAAAGAAAAACAGAGGAAAATCTTCGTTATTTATGTATCAGCGAATTGTTGACGCTCGGATGCCGGGTAACACCTTTTTGTATGTGTCTATAAAGTGAATGCTATTAGTTGTGAAAAGTGCTTGGTTTACTTTGGAAGCTTGTTTAGGTAGCTTATGCAGGTTTCTGGGGAATTGGCTGAAGGTGAGTGCTTCAGAATGTTGTTCTGGTGCTGGATCTCGTCCTGTGCTCTTTCGGGTGTTATTGTATCCATAAAATCCATGAATTGGTTAAATCTCAATGTTGGTCGGCTGTTAAGCGATCGGGTGACGTTCCTATGAGGTTTGTAGAACCCTTTTTCGGGAGGCATGGGGTTGTAGTAGTTCATGTATAGGTGAAACTTCTCCTCAGATGTTAAGAAGCCATCTTGGGGATTGAATTTGTTGTCCGCTAATAGGATATTGTCATCTGGGATAGGGTGTTTCAGAGGTGGCTTGGAGACCTGGGAAACCATAGACAGCCGATCGTTTGGTGCAGCGGGCTGCTTCTCATTCCCAAATTCATCGAACTCGTCGAACTCATCGAAATCATCTTCTGGGGAAACAGTGAAGGACCTTGGCTCAGACCTTGGCTCAGACCTTGGCTCAAGCTGATCAGCTTTGAAGGAAGCTCCGTTTATAGTGGAATCTGACAAGAGGCGTTGCTTCAGGCTATTGCGATCCGTGTTATCGTGAACGGTCTTATCTTGCAGCTGTTTTTTGATTTGTGTGCTAGCGTCAAGGAAAGAATCTTCTGAATCACGCCTACGCTTTTTCAAATCCAACTCTTCGGCAAACAGCAGAATAGACCCCAACATGTTGTCTTGTTCAACAACTGGAAGCTCTTCAACTTCGTCTTCTTCCTTTTGCCTGTGGACAGAGCTGCTCGTCTCAAGGCCAATATTGGACAAAAAGTCAGCTTCGATCAATTCAGGCAGTGATGGAAGCTCTACGGGCTTCGCCTTCGACTTCAACATTTCACTGACATTTTGGAAACCAGTTTCTACGTTATCAGGCATGAAAAACCGCTTCTGGATTTTAGTCTGTTTGGTAGTCTTCAGTTTCTTTCCCTTACTGACTTCGCCGATCTTGTCTTTAGTCTTTTTCTTTGTTGTTTTGTTCATGTAATTGACGGCGATCTTGATGATCTCGTCATTGTCATCTACTTCCAATTCTTCTGGAACGATGAACTTCTTTTCAATCGTAGGCACACTATCTTTCGGTAAAATTCTGGTTTTCCTAGAATCTGCAACCAATTCTGCTTCATTGTTCACGATATACTTCTGAATCCACTCGTAGTTCTCCATGGCTTTATCAAATTTGGATCTCTCATTGTCAGAGAAAAGCATCAAAATGTTCCCGTCTCTCTTTCTGCCCGTCCTTCCAAGTCTTTGAACATTCTTTATTGGGGAGCTAGTGGAATCATAGCAAACAATCAAATCGACCTCGCCGATGTCCAAACCTTCTTCACCAATAGATGTAGCAACAAGAATGTTGAATTTTTCAGATTTGAAATCTTTGATCAATTGCTTCTGCACCTTCTGGTTCATACCTTTCAACTTAGCATTTTCCGACGAAGATCTCTTGGGATTGTCCTTTTTATCAACAATGTCGGTATTGGCCTCGGCCGCTTGCCCTATGAAGATATGTGGCTTCATAGATGCGTCTTTCATAGACTCTATGGCATTTACAATTTCCAATGCAGAATCTCTGAACTCAGTGAAGATGATGACTTTAGAATTTAAAAACTCACTGGTCTTGAAAAAATTGCCAATGTATTCTATCAACTTTTCGATTTTGGGGTGGCTGAATTGAGCTTCTGGGCCATGCAAGAGTTTCAACAACTCCTTGGTACTAGAGCTGCTGAAAAACTCAATCATCATTTTATTCTTGGATTTTGATGTTTTTACATCGTTATCCAAAAAGTAGTCCTTGAAGTTTTTATACCCGTAAATTTTCAACTTCTTTAGGCACGTAGCCACAAAGAACAATAACTTTAACAAAAAATGGTTGGACCATTTAAGTCCTTCTCCCAAACTAGAGTTCATTTGATTCTTCTTGGTTATATCTAACAACCGATAGGGGACCAACCGGGTAGGATCCAGTAGCTCAAGTAAATGCCTTTCGTTCGCCTGATTGACGTATGGCTCAGCAGAGTCGCATAGATATATGATGCATTGGGAAATCAAATTACTTTCGTTGAAATCGATATCTACCTTATCAATTCTCTTGCTCTTGAAGTACTTGATGATGTCTATCGAATTTTCGGTTCTGATTTCGATCTTGTTGATATTCAAGTTTTCCACAATTTCTTTGATCCCTTCAACGGTCGAAGAAGGAGTAGCTGTCAATGCTAGGATTCTATAGCTATTATTGAACCTGTTCAAGAATTTAGCCACATTATTGTAAGCATAATTCCCCTTTGCCTTATGGGCTTCATCGATGATCAATAAACTGACCGTTTTGGGATCCACTAGGCCATTGCAAAGATCGTTTTCCACGACTTGTGGGGTGGTGAAGAATATCCTAAAGTTTTGCCAGATTTCAAGTCTATTCCTCTTCAGCTTATCTAATAGCACGGCGGACTGGTCCTTCAAACCTATGATGTTGAAGCACGCTTTGATTTGCTGGGCCACCAAGGGTTTCGTAGGTGCCATGAATATGATCTTAGACTGTGGGAACCACCTCCAGTAGTTCAAAATAATAGTTGCAGCTATGAATGTTTTACCTAAACCAGTAGGTAGTGCCACCAACACATTGTTAAAGAATGATTTCTTGATGATATTGAACTGGTAGTCTCTGAGCTCATAGTTTATCGGGTATATATAGGTAACCAACTCTTCGTGATCAATCTCATGGTGTGTGGTATGTTCTATTTGGGGCCTGGGCCTGGTAACTTGGCTGTTGGTACCTGCACCAATTTGACTACTAGATACAAGATTCCCGAAAAGATCCCTTTGGACTTTCGACTTCGACCCGGAGGATGGAGATGACAGGGATGGTGCATGCACTGGAATCAGGGTAATCAGGCCCAACGACAGGTTGGGAATAGCATTGCTTCTGCTCTTTATAGTATTAGGAAGCGTTTGGGGTCGCACGGAAGATGAAAGGGTGATATGCCGTGTAGCAGTGGGTAATTCTGCCCGCAAAGGGATTTGCTCTAATGACGAGTTAACAGCGTTCTTCAAGGCTTCGCTCACTGCTTCGTTACCCGGCACCTTCGTCAATATGGCATCTAGTTCGTCATCGAAGTCATCATCACTCATACTAGATAATGGTAAATATTGCAATACGCGAGTTGAAAAAAATACACCGATATCTATAATTTGGCGTCAGTGATCCTGAGGTGTTGTCATCAACGGTGCTAATGAGTGATGATCCTTATAAACTACTCGCCGATTCAATAAATCTGTTGAGTGGGCCTATGAATGAGCTTTTGCAGAGCCACAAAGACATTATGGACTCTCATTTGAGTACGTTGAATAATGTGAAGGAAATCGAGAGCTTTCTATTAGTGTTGAATAATGGGCTTCTGACCGGCACAGCAAAGAAGAGGAGAAGAGACGAGTAGGATGGGGGGTTTGACATGTACGGGATGTTGGAGAGGACTTGAAATAGCTCGCCTCTATTCATGCAGGCGTAGGGTGTCCACGACGGATGACACGAAACAGTGAAACGCCAAGTTGAAAAGGTGCTGCCAATATCTGTTGCCTGGCTTCTCATGCCCTTTGAAGAACGATAGAAAGTGAGATAGGCCACTTGTTGGGGTATATATAAGGTCTATCTGGAACTCCTATGTAGTTTGAATTTATCGAATATATGAGAGTCTAAGAATGCAGTTCGCTGTTCTCTAAGTTTGGAAGTTGGCAGCTAAGGCCAGCATATTATCTTGGTTCAAGGGTAGAAGTGACGAAGCAATAGGGTCAGCCATCTTGGGTATATATGCTTCTTTTCCCATGTTTTTGATTTTTGATTTTATTATGGCCCGTTCCAGAATCACTAAACCGTCGTAGATGGGTTCGTTCAATTTGACTGTTTTTGTATTTGACTGTTTTTGTGTAGACTTTCGAAAGCCCATAATGATTAATAGCATTGTTGTCAGAATCGTTTGGCTGCAAAGGGGAAAGTACGAAAAATCAGGGAACTATTGGTGTATGCATCGCTGTGGAGGGTTCTTGGTACACTTTATTGGTAGAGACACTATTATGTGATTATCTCTGAACCCCCTTTTTGCAGCTGTTTTCAGCGATCTCACACACACATACACACACACACGTATCTTTTCCAATGGCCAGATCCAACAACGCCAGCAACATGACCCAAGAAGAAAACGAGAACAAAGCCAACCACTCCCCCGAAGGGGAATCATCAGACTCAGCTGGGTCGGCTTCCGATCTGGACAAAGACTTTATCATGCCGGGGGCTTATAACTTTAAAGAAAGTCCCACACCGGAGTTCGACAGAATGATTGAACATTTGGGTACCGATACTGAGTCTGCGCGCAGGAACCTCCTTGCTATCTTAGCACCAACGGACCCACCACACATTTTGTTGGACGGAGACGAATTGACTTCGTATTTTGCAGAGGAAGTGACTTCGATGTTTGGAAGCAAAGGTAGCAGGCACCCTGACGAGGACAACTTAGCCGTCAAACAAAAGATTTTTCAGACTTTCTTAACACGGCCGAAGGCTTTCATGGACTTTCATGACCTCCTCTGGCTGTGTATGTGGGCTCCAAATTTGGACACATTGGATTCCAAAATTACAATCGTTAGTTCCGTGACCCAGGAAAGCCTTGTAGTGGAAATTCACAAGAAGGGACTTGTCTTTGCAAGGGTACCAGATGAAGTTGATACAACCCTAGTATTTGCAACCCGCAATCCATACATTTTGGGAGACCGTATATACGGTATGGTTAGAGCTATGTATCGGGCCCATGCTAGAGTGGCAGTATTTTTTGACGGAAAGGAAGTCTTATACTTCAGTATCAGGAGAGCTTACTTGGAGAAGAATCCTCCACCGGAACAGGGGTCTAGTGTGGGGGATTTGCTGGACACCCAGATCTTCACCATACCTTTGGCATGGGGCAGCCTGCGTGTCGAGCGTTCCGATGTTCAGGGTACGTTACTCGCGGCCAGTATTGTGTACCTGCTCGAGGAGTTCTGAGTTCGGGCTTGTTAGTCCTGGCCTCTGAGATCTGGGCTCCGCGTTCGGGCTGTCAATCGTTTGATCTTTGAGGTTTGTACTTTGTTTGTCTTTATACGTGATTTGTTTTGACGCCTTGGCCTTTTGTAACAACCACCCGATCTATGCAAAACAAACCATAGCATCCCTTGTCTTAGCTGTATTCTCTAATCCCATATTGGGAATGGCGTTGATAGCGGTTTTGTAGACGCTTCTCTCCTCTATAAGGCTTGAATTAGTGGTGTAGCGGATTCATGTTCGTTTCAATTCATAGGCCGTCATCGTGGTTGCAGAAAGTGCATCACAGTTGGATTTGCAGTGACTCTTACGGACTTCAACATCTTTCTCGCAAAATTGTGTACGGAGTGTATCTCGAATTCAGTGGGTCTTTCCCAAACACCCAGTGGAAGGTCTTGTAGCCGTGGGGATTCATTGTCATCTGGGTCAACTTAAAGTTGCTTACTAAAGGGATGCTTCTCATTATTGATACCAGAGGGAAGTTTATCGTATAGTGGGAACCAAGAAAGAGCAGAAGTGAACAGGTAGGAGAGTACACGAAGTGGCTCTTGATTATGCTCAAACATCCTTAAATTAGGTACCACAATCGAAATCAATCTGTTTATAACCAAGTCGCTTCTGTTCCTCAACTATTTTTGCAGCCATAGTCACAAGAGAAAAAAAACAACTTGTCTACCTTCGTAACGCCAACTAAAGCCTTAGCAGCTGTTTACCATGCCGAGATGGTCTTAATTCTGGTGGGTAATTGGTGACACCGGAATGCCTCTAGTGCCAAGGCTCCTTGTTGGTCCCAACATATTTGTTCAAAACCATTTGGAACAAAATCCGCCAAGCCGCAAACGGGTATTGCCCAGAGGAACCAAGCGGGGTTGCACTCAATAAGTAGACAACAGTAACAAGGAGTTTAAGAAGGTAGGTTCACCTTGACGTTCTAGCCCTCGTGCTATTAATAAGTTCACCAGTTCGTAATTTTGAGCGCCTACATCAAGTTCACGTGTCGGTACCTTAAACTTGCTGCACCGCTGGGGGAAAGGAAACACTACACGGCAGATACGGCAGGTCTTTGCCAATTGTCGGTTGCTCTTTCAATGTGGTTTAGAATGGTTTGAGTCGAAGATCGTCTACGCTGGAGCAACGCTACAATCAAGCAGTCGTCGTGTGACCGACCCGTTAAATGTTACCACTGTTAACAAGTGGGGGATTGAAAGCAATTCGGTTTAGTTGGCCACAAAGCAAAAGTTAGTATCCCTTCGCGATCGCGTTGTGAGAAGCAAAGAAAAAGTAGAGGCTTCAGTACAAGGCTATCGGGCCCCACCCACAAATCTAGCAATTGACGATTTGTGGCAGTGTAATACAGCGGTGTTGGGCCATCAAACGAGTGCCATGGACAAGTGCCAGGTCAGGTATTATGTCAAAATGTCCGCTGAGCTACCGTATCCATTCGATAAGACGGCACCGACTAGTTAAAGAATAAGCATTAGGCTTAGGTTCAGATATTCCGAAGTGTATTCGAAAAGGAGACCAGCAGGAGAAAATCGGAACGACACTAGGCAACGGGGAAAAACAAAAGAAACATCGGCAAAGGCTCAATAATGGTGCGATGGAAGCATCGCTTCAAAAATTCTAAATAATTTCTTACCACAGCCGATTTCTCAGCCAAAGTATGGGGAAGCCCCTGCTGGTCGAGAGGGTCATACAATGTGGAAAACAGAGTGCGTGTGATTGTTTGGGTTGCGGCGTGGGCCTGCCATATTCGGCTGCAATGGACATAACAATTGCATTATTGCATTATTCCAATGATAATGGCTTTATGTCTTAACTCCATTGGGACACCAATGGCTTGTGGTTCGGGGGGAAGGTGAAGAGCCACTACCATGCTGGGCTGCTACCAGGCAACACAAATAAGCTTCTCAAGGTGTCATAAATGCTAAGGCTAGATTCGGTGTAAGGTTGGTGTGGTGCCAAATTTGCCGCATAAAAAAATAAACTATATATGGATTGAACATCCGAGCTTAGCTGCAAGCGGGAGAAATAGTCGCGAGCGTGTCCCAATTAGGTAATATAATGGTGGCCAACAATAGGGAAGGTTTGAACAACCAAGCACCGAATGGTGGGGAGATGCAAGTTCAAGCCAAACAAACTGAACCTTTCTGGAAGTCCACAAGCATGATGGAATCTGCGATAAAAGTCTTTGTCCGGGGTTTAAGGGCAGAGTGACCCTATTCCTCCGAGGTAGATAAAAGAAAAATAATTTAAGGTTAGGGCTGCATTTTCTACACACCACGGCTAAACCTTAGAGACTTTTAAGCACTATCAGCATAGCACATGAAAATATCGATAACAGAGCATCCCATCCCATGTTTGAGATATCATTACAGTGTTCATTAATCATTAAGGAAAAGGGCCTATATACCTGCTTTCTACTCTATAACTTCGAGTCTTCTTTTATGCATCGGACAATAAATTGTTATCTAAAAAGTCGTAGTCAATGGAAATTCCGTTGATAATTTCTCTGGAATTTATGATGAAGTTGAATTTAACAGTTTTTTTGGAGGCGTCGTTTTGATAAACCAGGTGCTTTTGTATTTGGTGCTTCTGGGATGGTTTAGTGTAGCTGGTGCCTATGGAAGAATTGGACGAGTTGTTGGACATTAAGGAATCGGAATCGCATTCGGAAATAGTATCGGTGGAAGAATTCGAGACCGTGTAGGAAAGGGCGTTCGCAGTGGGTTGGGAATACTCAATGAATTCCTCCTCACTGTCTTCGTGCATCATAAGTGCCAGCACTTGAGATGGCGCCACGGGGGCTTGTTGTGAATGTGATTGGGGCAATTGGTTCTGATGTTCGAAAAGGGCATCGTCGCTATATTTAGGTCCATAACACCAGTTGATATCGTAGTCTTTGTACCAGTTGATGGTGGTGGGGTCGATCTCTTCAAGTCCGTGTAGGTTCTTATTTAACCTCCTCCACACAATGTTCTTTAGTCTGATGGACATAGTGGAGGGAATGATAACAGAGATATCAAACTTCAATTGCTTGTAGCATTTCACCAAGCACTCGTTAGATATATCTATGTCATTGGACAAGTAGTCGATGTTCTCGACGAAGTTGTAGCTCTTGTAGTTGCTTGAGACATAGGAGTCGTCAAAACAGTTCATGTTGTAGGATTGTATTCTTTAATAACTAAGAAGCCAAAACAAATCTAGCGAATGGCTATTAATTTATATAGGAGTCTAAAAAGAAATGCCAAAAATAAAAAAAGATGGAGAAACAATTCCATGCACAAAATAAAATAAAAAAATAATAAAAAAAAGACTGAAAGATCCGGGATTTAGAAATGAAAAATTGGAGAACTCATTTATTTTCCACCGGGTGGTGAAACAGCAGGTGAAATTCCTCGTACTACACGGTATGTAAAGTCGAATTTTATCACAGACAAGGAAAATAGGTTCAATGGAAGTTTTCAACCGGATAAAACCTGGACCCTGAATTGCAATGTCAGAGGATATATCGTAGGCATAGGCAGCAAGTGAATGTGACTTATTGCTTCCGTTAACACGAGCCCATCTATAATCGTCTCCGCCATGGGATGTGACGTTGCACCTGCAGCAACAGCAAACCCCGAAGCCCACCACCACACTAAAAGAATTTCTGTGCCTAGACGAAAACACCACTTCCCAATGCCTGCCCCCACCTAATTTTTTCAGCCCTTCCTTAATCAGCCCCCATCCAATCCCCCATCTTTTTCGCCTCCTATACACTCTCCACTGTCTTCAATTCCGTGATATTTTGCTCTTATCAATAAAGGAGAGGTTCTCGTGTGTGTGTGTTTGGGAGCGTGGAACCGTGGAGTGTGGGGACAATTCATAACCCTCTGTTTTTTTCGTATATGCTTATGGGTGAGATCTCCTTGACACTTCCTCAACTGGTGATGTGCATATTGTGTTCTGTTCGCCCTTGAGCGCATCGCTTCACTAGGGTAGAAATGGGTGCCGTTTAGCTCCGAAGATGTTAAGACTACGCACTCAGTTCTGGCCACGATGGTCGCACGCTGTCAGGCGCGGCTCTGGCGATTTTTAGGACCACAGTTTTTCGCCTGCGGCACTGAGGCATCATCTCAAATCACTCGCAGCAGAATGGCTCTAATTGAAGTCATATAGTCTTTTTTTTCTTGCTTTCCCTCCAACACCTCAACACTATGTCGTTACCCAGAAACACAGACGACGCGAGTCCCCCCTCCAGCTTCAAGGAGTTGTCTCAAATAAGAGACTTGGATCCTAATATCCACAAAATGTTGCCCTCCATAACATCTCAAGGTGGTGATATAACGAGAAATTTGATCGATAATACTTCAAATAGTAATCGGTTGAGGCGATCTTCGTCCTTTTCTGCATTCTTGGATGGTAGCAGAAGGAACTCCACTGCCAGCGATATCAATATCCCTGGAGGTTTCAGACGGCAGTATATCATAAACCAATCCCTCAAACAGAATAAAGAGCCTCCAAGATTCTTGACTAATAACTTGATTGAATTTCTCAATATCTATGCCAACTTTGCAGGAGAAAACTTGTCTGACGAAGACTCTGAGTCCACCCATGTTTCCAGTGACGATTTCAACTCAGTGGTAGTGGATGAGGAAAGTTTGCTATTACCTGACGAACCAATTATTCAACACCAATTGAACCAGTCTAAGCGAAGGTCTCGGAAACCCAAAACTTCCAACGTCAAGACATACTTCTTGGTGTTCAAGGCTTTGGTGGGTAGCGGGGTGTTGTTCTTGCCCAAAGCGTTTGCCAATGGTGGGATGCTTTTTTCCATTATAACATTGAACGTTTTCGGGTTGTTGACATTCCTTTGTTATATACTATTGGTGAACCTGAAAAACTATTTCAAATTGTCCAGTTTCGGAGAGTTGGGGTTCAAGACCTATGGTAATGGCCTTAAGATATTGATTTTGATTTCAATTTTGATTAGTCAAATTGGGTTCGTTTCCACCTACATCTTATTCACCACCACTAACATGGCTAATTTGTTCAATTTCAATCAACTTTCTTTGGTCATCGCTCAGTTCCTTTTACTCATACCTTTGGTTTTGATTCGGAAAATAGGCAAGTTATCGTTTATCTCATTGATCAGTTCCGTGTGCATTTTAATAGGACTAGTGATCATTTTCTGGTATTACATCGCCGACTTATTTGCCGATGGAGTGGGTTCTAACATCATCCAATTCAACTCCAACAGCTGGTCCATGTTGATTGGTGTGGCCGTTACTTCATTCGAAGGTATTGGATTGATCCTACCTATCGAGGCTGCTATGGACAATCCCAAGCAATTCCCTAAAGTTTTGGCGATTTCAATGATAGGCATTACCACTCTATTCTCGTCCGTGGGGTTGTTAGGCTACTTGACTTTCGGTGAAAACGTTGAAACCATTATCTTGTTGAACTTACCATACTCCAACATTTCCATCAAGATCATCTTAGTCTTGTATTCCTTGGCAGTGTTTTTGACAGCTCCTTTACAGTTGTTCCCAGCCATCAAAATCATGGAAGGCCTTATCTTCAACTCCTCCATGTTCTTCAAAAATGGGAAGCTCTACAATTCGGGCAAGTTTGATAACAAGATCAAATGGCTCAAGAACATCTACCGGATTGTGTTCTTGTTGGTCATCTCCATCGTGGCCTATCTCAATTTTGGCAACATAGACAAGTTTGTCAGTTTCAACGGTTGTTTTGCATGTATTCCCTTGGTGTATATTTACCCACCTTTGATTCACTCCAAAACTTTAGGGAACTCCACTAAGGACAGAATCTATAAAGCATTGGACTTACTTTTGGCGACCGTTGGGGTGGTTATCGTCATATACTCCACCTATCAAATTTTATTTTTGAATTAATGGACGAAGCGAAATAGACCGTATATACACAGCATTATTTATTATCTCCATAACTATGCCGGCACATTCTCTGTTGTCTCTTTCATCAACCACTCTTGTGACTACTGTAGGTGAAGCGCGATAAGAATGAAAAAAAAAACGAAAGCATCACAATACTTCTTTAGAGCTTTGTTACTCTAAGCCACCTCAGCAGTTGGCCAGGTCCAAGGAAGACATCTCCTACTGAAAATGAGCAGGGCCAGGTTGCTATCTTGTAAGCGGTGTAGAGCCAAAAAGATCAAATGCAACTACGAATTCCCATGTTCTAACTGCGTGAAGGGGAAGCATGACTGTGTGAAAGTCATGGACGATATGAGGAAAAAGAGACACTCTGTCAACTACGTGGAGTCGTTGAAGAAACACCATATAAAGTTGGTCAATATTTTCAAGCAATTGGACAGTTGCAAGACCGATGCTGAAAAAGCGGACGTTTTGAAGGACATTGATATACTGCAAATCATTAATAATAAAATCGTCACGCAGAGTGCTGCAGCCGCTTCTCAAAATGAGTCGCAAGATGACACTGACGAAGAAGACGATAATGACGTGGGGGTATACGGGCCCACTTCTATCTATGATAACGAATTGATAGCCAAGAATTCAAATAACACCGTTGACGATTTCAAGGAGATCAATAGGTACAATAAAGATCCAGAAATCCTACACTGCCTCAAGTTGTTTTTTGTGTGGCAGTATCCTGACTTGAATATGTTCATATTCAGGGAAGCTTTCTTGAAGGAATTCTTCAAACCCAAGTTCTATAACATCTATTGTTCCAAGATCTTGATTTTAAGTATCTGTGCCTTGGGGTCCCGAATGTCTGACGACGAGAGAATTTATTCAATGTCAATCAAGTACTATAACGACGCCAAATCTTTGTTATTGAGTAAATTGAGCAACCCTTCCATCACGTCGCTTCAAAGTTACCTTTTGTTGGCGTTTTATGATATTTTCAATGGCTACAATTCGCCCGGGTGGATGTTGAGTGGGAATGCCATTAGAATGGGGTTCGATTTGGGATTCCAATTGCATCCAAATTCTTGGTTCTTGAAACATAAGACATCAAGTTATACTAAGGAAATAGACAATGAGATCAAAAGTCGAATATATTGGGGGTCATACCTTGCTGATCATTTCATAAGTTTGATTTTGGGACGGCCTTCTTTATTGAAGCTCAGTGATACAACCATTCCCGAAACAGATGACTTGCCTGAACTAGAAAATATCGATGATTATAGATACTTAGACGAGGCAGAAATATTGCAGAACTATCGGGTTTCGAAGATATCAGATCCGTTGAAGAAAATTATCAATTTGATCAATATCAGTGATAACATGTTGAACGATATTTTCAACAAGAATTTCAACCAGGACTTGAATTTTTTCATAAAAACAAAGAGTAAGACGCCAAATCTTAATCAAGTTCTTACGAAGTTGAACGAATACAACGAGAAAATCTTTGATTGGAAATTGAATTTACCTGCAGATTTGCAATTCAATAAAGATTCATTGGTGCAAAGTGGTGATAATCCAACCTTGGGCTTGATTCGGTACTACTACTACATATTGTTGTTATGTCTTAACAGACCGTTCGTCGGGTTGGATGACGACGTTTTCAGTTCTGATTTCAAACTCATACCTAGAAAGATTTGTCTTGATGTTATCGGGGATTTGTATATCTCGATCAACAAGTTCAAAACGGTTCATGGGCTCACCAAATCTTCAGTGTTGATAGTTTATTGTTCAATTTTGTCCATTTCGATCTTGTTGCTTATAAACCCGAGGGATGCTATGAAGACCAGAAACCTCAAGCTCCGATTCTTCCTTATAGTTCTCAAGGATACATCCAGGACGTGGAATTTGGCCAAGAAGTCATTTTACTCCATCACCTCTAGGCTACACAATTACGAAGGTATTGATTTCAATCTTAACGATTTGGCGTCAGTTGAGGACTTCCCCTTGGAAAGCCACCGATCACCCACACCAGAAATCAAAACGGAGAGCACTGAGATACCAGCTAATAACGCCTATACCATGGGTACGTCTCAAAACGTCCCACACCTTAAAAGTGAAGATATCGAGATGGAGGATTTGGCCAACGAAATGGGATTGACTGAATCGAGTGCCACCAACATCGACAACTTGGACTTCTTTGGAGGGCCCCCCATGTTAATGACATCGGATTTATTCGACCAGAACTGGGAATCTTTGTTCCCTGATTACGTTTTCAATGACAAACACCAATCCCAATGATGAGATGATAAAGTAGGATAGAGAAACCTGCTTCCATGTAAATACTGTAGAATTTGAAAGTTTAATAAATTTATTCAACTGAGAGACCGTTGAGCATACGGTGTGCTGTAACCGAGCCTTTAAATATCGTCGAGACGAAGAACGTCTCTGAGTTGCAAGCCCTTGGACCGCTGTGTTTGCACTATTTTCACATCTTTTTGCAGCCGAAAAATCAATTTTATTACACTAAATAATTTTTAAAACGTATGGTGAATAAATGGCTCAGCTCAAGCTTCGTTAGCAGCTGCAGAAAGTTCTGCCTGCTTCACCAAATTTGTAGGTGCATCCATCTTTGGTAACATCACCTCTATCAACTTGATCTTGTCATTCTTTCCAAACTGCTCGTCTTTGAAAAGCTTACTGATTTCTTCAACGGTAGACACCCTCACCGATTGGAAGTCTGTGGCACCAAAAGTGTCGAGAAGGTTTTGATGTTTCCAAGGTTGGATATCGTTGTACTCAGCATTTTCTCCATGAATCAACCTTTCAATGGTGTACCCATCATTATTTAAAACGAATATGAAGGGCTTTGTGCCGTTATGAATCATGGATGAAATTTCTTGAACAGTCAACTGCAAAGAACCATCACCCACAAACAAGATCACTCTTCTGCTTGGAGCATAATCCTCTGCTGCCATGGCGGCTCCACACAAGGCTCCGACAGAGTAACCAATTGACCCCCATAACACTTGAGAAATACCCAAGACATCCGGAGGATAGGATGTTTGTATAATACCGAACGAAGAAGTCCCAGTCTCAGTGATAATAATGTCACCTTTCTTCAAGAAGTCAGACAAATGAGTCCATAACCATTGCTGGCTAATTGCCTTATTGTCAGAGTTATGTTCAGGGAATGGATCTCTTACAATTGGGGTGGGTTTGAAGTTCTTGATGGAATTGTTCAAATTGGGGGCATTGATAAGCCTTTGTAAAACATGCTTCATGCGAACACCTGAATATTGTGCTTTTCTGATTTTGGTGTAGTCAGAATGGAACTCGATAACGTTTTGAGTTTGATAGGAATATGAGAAGGACCCCGTGTTGAAGTCACTCAACATGGCCCCCAATGACAAAATCAAATCGGCAGACTCCACCGTTTCCTTCACCTTAGGGTAGGACAACGATCCTACATAGATCCCAGCAAAGTTTTTATGGTCTTCACTGATGAACTTAGACCCTTTGGCCATTGGAGTCATGGCAAATTTGAAGTTCGTCAAGTCGATTAGCCGTTTGGCCTCCTTGGTTGAGTTGTGTCTCACACAACATGCATCGATCAATATAACTGGGTTGCGGGCCTTAGAAAGCAATTCCAAGGTCCGTTCAATCACCTCATCTTCTTCAGATTTGTCGTTCTCCGGAATATCCACATTGAGTGGCTTATCAAGCAATTTTTTGGGGACCTTGACATCAACCATGTTCGATGGGAAGGCCAAGTAGCTGGGCCTCTGGTTAATGTAGGCTTCTCTAATACACCGATCTATTTCCTTGGCGGCATTTCCAGGATCGGACAAAACTCCGGTAGTTTGACTAATATTTGCGGACATCTTTTGGAAAACAGTGAAATCACCATTACCGAGAGTATGGTGCAACAACAACTGTTTGGCTTGTGCGGCAATGGATGGAATACCCACGATGTGTAACAAACCCACATGTTCTGCGTAAGCACCAGCCACCCCGTTCAAAGCAGATAATTCACCCACTCCGAAAGTAGTAACCAAAGCCGCAAACCCACTGACCCCATCAGCCTCGTCCGTCAGCACTCCTCCTTTGACTCTACTGTAACCATCGGCGGAATAGGCAGCATTCAACTCATTGGCGTTACCTCTCCATCTCAACCCTTCCACGTCATCGATTTTATCCAATAACGTCAAATTGAAGTCTCCAGGGACCCCGAAAATGGACTTTAAGCCAATTGGTTGCTGGTGCAATCTCTCAAACAAATACGTTCCTAAGCTGATTGTTTCTTCTTCTGACATATCCTATAGTTCTTGGTATGTAATATATTTAGATGTGTTTCGTGGATTTTTTAGGAGGAGGAGATTCGGAGCCCCTTTTATAGTTTTTACCTTTGACAGGCCTATAAATTTACAATTGCGGCACAACACTAAATTGCTGCAATATAGGATAATCTCCAAAAACACACTATGTTACAAAAATTCTTAAACCGTAGAAAAGAATGGTGTTTACCGATTTCCGGCAAACCCGACAACTGGCTGCGTTGAAAAAAGTATTCATTTAGGTGATAGAAGAGTAGGTAAGGGGTTCGAAAAGACGTTTATCTCGGGTGCTACTTTTCCACTACTTTAACGAGGGTCTTTCGGTGATAAGAACTGTTTTTATTTACAAGTGAGTCCAACTCAATCTTCTTTGAAAATGGAATCATTGACGAAGTATGACCATGAAAAGCCATTCCAACTTCCTATTATCCCTAACCCGCAGTAAACACTTATGACAATAAGTTTGAGGAACTCTAATTTTTTGAGGATGTCAACTTGGTTCTCGAACAAGTCGATAACGCTAGTAATACCAACTATTATGGGAAGACCCAAAACGTACAAGTTGATGAACCGGTCTAGTATGAGCTCGTGTCCCATCATTTTCTTGGGAATTATGGAGACACTTCTGAAGTTGAATGAGTAAATGACGTACCACAAGAAGGTGTACATAACTTTAATAGTCCACTCGGAACTGGTAAAGATTAACGGGAATAATGACACATAACCGCAGCTCACCAATAAATTATATTGGTTCAATAGCCTTGTGTCCCTGACGATCAAGAAGGTCATGGGGAATATGACCAATAGAATGGCTTTTTCATGAACATGCCATCCGAATAAGAATGAGGCAAAACCACATAAACTCAAAGATCCAATGAATCTGGGGTAATTAGGCTGGAGAAACAACGGGATCAATGTCATACTCTGGTAGAATAACGTCAATAGAAATGTGAGTTTGGGGGTGATGGTTGGTAAAATCAAGAACTCAATGTCTCCAACAAGGCCCCTTGTCGATGTGTTGACCAATTTGGAGTCTTCCAAGAACTTGGGGTTGAATTTGAACAAATTCAATAACAGAGCCCTGGTTATGGGAATTCTCTTGTACGCTGTGATCAACAACCGGTCACAGAAGGAGTAGATAGCCCAAAAGTTTGGTGCCCAATATGCGTGTGTTAACCCCCTACTGAAAGGGAACAATCTTTCCAATACCTGTGGCATTTGACCAAAGTAAATGAATGGAGCAAAAGATGCCCCAAATACACCAATTACCACAATTCCCAATTTGAATGAATTGCCCCAATTGATCAAGTTGAACAAGTTGTAGATGATGCTCTTATTCTTGTTGAACTTCAAATTCAAACAGTAACCTCTAAGCAAGAAAACAAACACGGCCGGTGCCAAATAAAGGTAGATATGTTTGAAGCACAATAATAGAGCAAACCAGAACCCACAACTGACATAGTTTTTTAGCTTAGCATTAGTGATCACCAACACCAACATTCCATACATCATCCCGTTGTACTGGAAGTGGATATGGTCGATGATTAAAAGGCCAGGCGACAACACCAAACTGGACGCAATAACATAGGCTCTTCTAGCCTGTGCACGGTCTTTAGATGAATTGATAAACCATTGTAACGAAAAGAATAGAACCAATTCACTCAAAATGACAGTGAATCTCTGGTAAAATATTGTCGGGAGACCGTACACACCTTGGGGTACCAAGTCCAAACAGCCATCGTCTTTGACCATCTGAGGTACCGTGTGAGATAAGATCCACTCAAAGTACGCAAAACATGGCGGATAATCCAACGTCCACTGGCTTACTTCGTTTGTGTACCATTCGTTTATAGGAAGATTGTATGTTATGGCCAACCAATTCCTATGGACTTCGAAATCGGTGGAGTGGTAGCCTATGGATATGAGTATTTTGAGAAATACCGATATTACCCATATGTTGAATAGTGAGTACTTCTTCTTGGATCCAGGGAGGTTCTCACTTGTGAAGTCATTGTCTTGAATAGGCGACTTTGTTTGAGACCCTTGAAAGCTCTTGTTGGAACCAGAAGACTTCCCTTTCTTTTTTGTTTTGGAAGTTGTGCTCTTCGATGGAGCAGCATCAGCTTTCATTACTAGCAGTTTTTATTATCGAACCTTTTTGATTTCGAAGTCCGCGTTTTCTCGACACTACAGAAAATTTTCTTTTTGAAGACACTCTCTTTGACTTATACAATGTCTACTACAAAGCCCGAAGTGGAAGCAGTGGATGCCGCTGAGCTTTTCTCGTCCTTGAATATTGGTGCAGGCGAATCAAAGGCCACATCGAATGGATCACCGGACGACGGAGATAAAACTGACGCTGAAGTCAAAAAAGAAGAAACTAAGGTCGAATCAGCAGACGAAACTAAAGTCGAATCAGCCGAAGAAACTAAGGTAGAACCAACCGAAGAAAATAGCAAAGTAGCCGAGGCAGAATCGCCAAAGGAAGA
Organism: Yamadazyma sp. yHMH393; assembly: GCA_030580255.1. Lineage (NCBI taxonomy): Eukaryota > Fungi > Ascomycota > Pichiomycetes > Serinales > Debaryomycetaceae > Yamadazyma > Yamadazyma sp. yHMH393. The sequence goes on from JAKTSP010000056.1 coordinate 22,734, forward strand.
GAAAGTAGAGGTCAAGAAGGAACCAACAGAAGGCAAGGAACCAGAACCTGTAAAAACTGAAGATGAAGTGATTGAACAAAAGGAGGAAGAGGCCAAGGAAGAACAAGAGCCTGTAGAAGCAGATGATAAAGTGAAGGAAGTAAAGGCTGAAGAGGAAAAGGAGGAAAAGGATGAAGCAACGGAAGATTCGAATTTGATCAAATCCACGTACGAAGTGCAAGTGAAGTTGGCTGATTTACAGGCAGATCCAAATTCTCCCTTATATTCTGTTAAATCCTTTGACGAGTTGGGATTATCCGAAGAGTTATTGAAAGGGCTATACGCCATGAAATTCACAAAACCATCTAAGATCCAAGAAAAGGCATTACCTTTATTAATAAAGAACCCTCCCACTAATATGATTGGACAATCTCAAAGTGGTACAGGTAAAACCGCTGCCTTCTCGTTAAATATGCTAACGAGAGTTGATATCTCATTGAAAGCACCCCAGTGTATTTGTTTATCACCCACGAGAGAATTGGCTAGACAAACATTAGATGTCATTGAGACTATGGGCAAGTTCACCGGCATAACTACACAATTGGTCATCCCTGAGTCAGTAGGGCGTGGTGAGGATATCAATGGACAAATATTAGTGGGTACGCCAGGTGTGTTTTTGAAATACATTAAGAACAGAGTTTTGCGCACCAACAACGTGAAAGTGTTCGTGTTGGATGAAGCCGATAACATGTTAGATGCACAAGGAATGGCAGATCAAAGTCTTCGAGTAAAAAAATCATTGCCAAGAACTTGTCAATTGGTTTTATTCAGTGCCACTTTCCCCACTGAAGTCAGAACTTTTGCAGAAAGGTTCGTTCCAAATGCCAATTCCTTATCTTTGAAGCAAGAAGAATTGAATGTATCTGCCATCAAACAGTTGTACATGGACTGTAGTGGAGAAGATCACAAATATACCATTTTGAGTGAATTATATGGATTGTTAACAGTTGCATCTTCCATCATTTTTGTAGGGACCAGGGCTACTGCTAACAGGTTATACAACAAAATGAAAGAAGAAGGCCACAAGATTTCAGTCTTGCATTCAGACTTGGAAAACAGTGAAAGAGATAGATTAATCGATGATTTCAGGCTCGGTAATACCAAGGTCTTGATTACCACTAACGTTTTGGCCAGAGGTATCGATATCGCTTCTGTTTCCATGGTGGTGAACTACGATTTACCAATTGATAAATTTGGTAATCCTGATCCTTCCACTTACTTGCACAGAATTGGAAGAACCGGTAGATTTGGTAGAACGGGGGTTTCTATCTCATTTGTCCATGATAAAAGGTCTTACCAAACTTTGATGGCCATTAAAGATTACTTTGGGGAAGGTATTGAGATGACAAGGGTACCAACAGACGATTTGGATGATTTGGAAGAGATCGTACAAAAAGCTTTGAAGAATTAGTTCTTTTACGTAGTGTTTAATTAGTCTATTTACAAATACATATATGTATAGACTTGATCCCACATATATAAAGGGATCAAGTAACCTTGTGGTTTTAAAAAGTTTTAAATGGAGAAATTGGCGATGAATCTTGGTGGTAATCTCTGTTTAACAATGTCCCAGTTGATACAATTCCAGACATTTTCGAGGTATTGTTGTTTACCGAAGACACCATAATCCAAAAGGTAATTTCTCGTGGAAGCGTCGATTGCCAAGACTGGCACAAGGGTCTTGTCTGAGTACAAGTTCAAAAATTCCGCTTCTTCGATGTTTACCAAGAAGTTTTCGTTGGTGGTGGTATTGCTAGAACTTTCACTGGTGTCTTCCGACAGGCTAGCCTGCGACTTCTCCAACTCTTTTTTGGCCAACGTCTGTTGTTGTATTCTTAAGACTTCACCAGACCTGATCGAGTCATCCACGGTTCCAGCATTATAGGTATTCATGACACTTAATTTGGAATATTTAGCCTCGCTGATATCATTCAATCCGCTGCTATAAGAACTATTCTTGATAGACAGTTCTCCCACGGTGGGTTCAGCAACAAGCCACGTTATACCATCACCTTTGATAGACTTTGCTGAATTGAGTAATAAAGTTTTGAATTCCGTTATCGAGCCAAAAGAAGCATTCAACCAGTTTATCAAGTCTTCGTCGTGTGGCAAGTTATTCTTGACTTGGTCAATATCAGGATTACGGAATATCTCTTGCTCTGTTAAGGGTTCAAATTTGTATGGTTCAGAACTTTCTTTTAACGATTCGAAGAAAAATTGAAGGTTGTACAAAATGGACGAGTTGTTGTATATCTTGGCGTATGCAGGTCTGTTAATGGTCAAATTCACTAACTCCTTCAAGTTATTAGGACCATCTATTTGTGCTTCAATAAGGGATTCGTTCAATTCTTCAAGAATCTTTTCACCTCTCTGGAACCATAACGCATTGTATGTAGAATGTGGGTATAAACCGGTCAAATCTTGTTTATTCACGTTCAAATCTTCCAATAAGGAAACGCGAGGTAACGTGTATGACGAGACGAACCTACGAGAAGGGTTGAGAGATCGTGAGGCTCTAACAACTCTATTAATCTTGAACATGTTCTATAGCGAAACTGAAAATTTTTTTTCAATTCACGATTTTTTCTCACTACATTTTTACATTGGAAGTGATCAATACGATACCTCTATTCATGATACACTTTACAAAATAATACTAACACAAACCCATGAAAATTGAATGATAATACAAAAAAATGATGAACTTTTGAAGTTCATTGACTCATCTTTCACGTCTGCCAACTTTCAAACTCTTGACTCTTCTTATTAACGAGTTCCCACCTTCATTTGAATCCACAGAGTGGGTTATGTTCAACTCATCGTTGGACTTATTCCTGGAGCTATAGTCACTTCCGCCACTATTTTTTCTTAATCTCTGGGCAAGTGATTTCTTTCTGCCTAAACCCCCACCACTTACACTCAAGTTCTCATCGTGTTTGGGAGCAGGGGCGCCATCTATGAAAGTAGTCGACCCTAAACCAGCGGTTCTGTAACCATGAACCGGCTCACTCTTCATATGAGCATCGAAGTTCACTACCGAAGGGTTTTCTTGTGGTACGAGTAAGCTGTTACCTGATTGCTTGTTGGTCTTGATCAACGCATCAGACGATTTGGATCCAACCCCGTTCGAAATTTTGGATCCTACTATTTCGTTTTCATCGTAGTTACCAAAGGCCATGTTGATATGTTGGTTAGGGTCATAATTCCCACCTTTGATCGAACTATTAGGTCCATCCACAGCATAAGCCATTACGGGAGCCAACTTTCCACCGTCTTTATTACGATGGGGCGTACAAGCATCAAAGGGTCCATCATGATGGAATCCACCTCCAAAGAATCCGGTGACGTCCAATTTATCGATCGTGTCTAAGTTCTTAGACTTGACGGGTTCCACATGCTTCTTGCTGGGGGACTTTTTAGACCTCGAATGGTGTGAACTGTGGTGACGACCAAACTCTCTTTCTCTGTGTCCCTGACTTCTTTCTCTGTGTCCTTCACTTCTTTCTCTGTATCCGTCACCTCTTTCTCTGTGTCTTTCACTTCTCTCTCTGTCTGACCTATGTCTTCTGTGAGGACGCGAGCCATCACTATGACTTCTGTGGGGCACGGCATTTGACCTTGAGCTCGAGCTCGAGCTCTGTTTCTCCCTGGCATACTCCTTTTGGGCAGCTTCTCTACCTGCGGCTTCTTCATAGGAAGGTGGGGCCAAAGTGTCTTTTGGAGGCCTGGATGGTGGAGTTGAAGCTTTATTTGCTGGTTTGGGAACTGGGGGTGGTTCTCTATGATGGACGTAGCCATTGTTGCTGTTCAAGGAGCTGGAAAACGGATTGTTTGAAGACATTCTATAATTCAGTTAGTAAGACGACTTATTATGGCTTCGGGTTGACACGATTGTTATGACGGCTTGGATGTGGAAAAAGAAGAACTGTGTTTAAAATTCAGAACACCCACAGGGCTTTTGTAGTAGAAAAAATAACAATCGGAGGGAAAAGGGGTCACTCAATTCGTCACATGACCGATAGTGGTTTTTTCCTCTGGGACATCTGGTACCTTTCGCTCCTGCATATGGGTGATTGTTCAGTATAAAGTGGGCAAGGTGAACTGCCTACGTAGGCTGATTGGGTGACACTTGAAATTGTTCTTGTTATGGGAACCGATCACAACACACCATGGATAGAAATACCACGTCAAAAAATAAAAGAAAAAAATGGATACATACCTTATGCTTGAGTCTGAGTTGGTGCGATTGGCTGATGGTCTTGACGGAGGGTATAAGTCACGATCAGGTTGATTGGATTTGGTAGAGTCAGTAAAACTTTCCAACAACAAGTAGTTGTTGTAATTGTCATCATCATCATCTTCGAAGGAATCGTCTTCCTCTATCAATTTTTTATTCTTTTCCACCCAAGTTTCGAAGTTTTTTTGCTGAGGTGATTTAACCATATTGACGGAACCGTTGGAATTGGAGGAAGACGTAGACATCACTCTTGTGCCTTCTAGTTGGCTTCGGAATGGATTATTGGACGATAACCGTCTCAAGGAGTCAGCTGAGTTGTAGCTGTGGTTGGGCTGTTGATACATCATATGGGCAGAATCGTTGCGAGTGAACCTCGGGTTGTTAAGCTGTCCACTGATTTGGTAGCGGGCGTAGGATTTCGATGAACAGGGTCGGTAGACAATGTTCAAAGGCTTTGGAAAACGCTACTTGGAAACTTTAAAGCGGTGGCAATTTGACTGACAAGTGTTTCAAATATACGAAATCAATACCGTCTGAGCAATTGAAAACAGTTTGAATGAATTATGAACACTCACTGGACGTGCAAGAATGTTTTTTTTCTAAAAAAAGAATGGATGATATCCAGTTGCTGTTTGTACGTATTCGAAGGCTTGACCGGAACCAAAGGAAGCGATTCTGTATTGTATCAAGGTTGACGTTCTGCAAAGCACGTTAACCGAGGTTTTTGATCTCACGATTTGGCCAACTGTTTGTAGCAAAAAAAATAAACGCCAATGATTAGAAAGTAGGCGGAAACGATGGACGTATAGATTTGACGGGCGTATGGGTTCGATGGATGTGGACCTTATCAAATCTCTGCTCAATAATTGAAGAATGAGAAACGGTGTTTTAACCTTGAATTTTATCTGTCTGAGAGAAGACTGTTAATTGAAAAGAATAAATAAATGTAGTTGGAAATAATTTGAGAATTTTTCTGGTAGGAAAAAGGGGGAGGGCCAGAACCAAGGTCCTTCAGTTTTTCGACATTTTCTTTTTTCTGTTTGTGTTTTTATGATCAGGCGCGCGGGGCTGATCATAAAAACATTCACTAAAATACATTATAATTGTGGACGCTCAATGATACAAAAACAGGTTTTCTGGGTCGGGCATACGTAGGCACAGTATCTGTGCCGCAAGCGTGCTATTCCATAGAGACACCAGTGATACAAAAAAAGTATGGCTACAGGTTCCCCGAGGCAAAGGCAGCAGCACCCCTTTCCTCGCCTAAAATAATGGAAGATTACACGCGTCGTTTCCAATTAGACGATCTAACCCCAGCGTATTGTTGGCGTGATGGACTGTGACAACGCATTGTAGGAAATCGCTGGGACACGCCCTTTTCCAGTTTGAAAGTGGAACCATTGTTGTAGCCCAGTCCACCAAAGAACAGCCTGTTGTTACTGGCCACCCGTGAGGTGCCATTGGGGGTTCCGCCACGTCGCAGTGTGCAATTTGGAAATGTCGCGAGTGTTGCCAATTATATGGGCGACAGGCCAGACTCCAGTTAAGCCACCACTTAGCCGCATGCGAATGATCCTTCAGAAACTCTAACCTACGAGCCAAAGTTCCGTAGGTCTGGTAGTTGGTTGGAATTAAGTTTTGTTCGAAAGTTAATATCACAGGCTTTTTCCCAAAGGGGTAGCATTACTGTCAACCAAGATAAAATTATTTAGTATTTTTCACAGAATGTTACATTAAAAAAGTTTCTACTTACCCTTAAAAATTTCACCATAGCTAGGGTCGCTGAACTTGAGGTACCTGTCTTTAGTGTATCTTCTCAATCTCTTGCCGAAAATAATAAATAATATGAAGGTGCCGTTAATGACGAGACACATCATGAACAATAACCACGCCAACAATTTCATGCCACATCTGTCCAACCAGTACTGGAATGTGAACGTGAAAACCATGCCGATCATATTTCTGATGAACAACATCAACACCATCGCTTCACTGGCCATTTCGTGGTAACTATCGATGGTATACGTCAAGCAAATCCCACCGGTACTACTCATACTGAACCCTAAGAATCCAAGCCCAATAACCACCGACACCGGCCATGGGTCTCCGTTAGCGTTGGCCAACCCGTAGGCAATCAAACCCACGGCGTTGGTTATAGTGGGGACTATCATGGCGTATAATCTGAACTCTGGTTCCATGATCCCATTATTTCTCTCTGTCAACTTGATAGTTAGCCAGTCCACAAATCTTCCACCATAAAGCATCCCGGCGAAATTCCCAATCAATGGGGCGAAATTCACCAACCCAACGGGTCCGCTGCTGAAGTTGTATGGAGCAGCAGAGTAAATCGAAGATTGGGTGGTACTGATGAACGAAAGCCACATCATTTGGGCTCCGTAGATCAACCCTCCCCAAAGCACCGCTGGGAATGATATCATCAAAAATGGCCTGTACCAGATACACAACCAAGATCTGGTATCGTTATATTCGGTTTGGATGATTTGCATCCTGTTCCAGTAACTTCTCTTGGGTATAGAGAAGTCAATTGAGTTGTCGTCTCCATCGTCGCTGCTGGCAGCGGCGTCGTTGATTTCGTAATCATGGTGGCCCTTCTCTGAGTTTTGTGATTCGGGGTCTGGTACAGTTTCTCTGGATTTGATTTGTTCTAAGATGTCTTCTTCCAATTGGGTTTCCCCTTCTCTTCTTCTGAAGGTGGAATCTTCCATGAACACCAACAACACAAGGAACGTCACTGCAAACAAAATAATTTGCAAATAGTAGGACCATTTCCAGCTCAACCTATCAACAATATACCCGCTAATAGCAGGTCCCATATAGTTACCGAAATAAAGGGCCAAGATGAATAACGATAAGAAACTTGCTCTTTCGTGCTGGAAGAACACATCGGTGGTGGAAATTTCCACCAAAGAATCACAAGGGGCAGCTGCAAACCCGGTAATAATGAACGCACCATAAATGTAGTTGATGCTGGTGGCTTGAGATCCAACGATTTGTGCTACAATCATCAACAAGCAACAAAGTAAGTAGACAAATCTTCTACCCAATTTCATGGCTGTGGGCTGCAAAAAAAGACACCCCAACCCCAAGAAGCAGAAAGTTAAACCCATGGCATTGTTCAACTCATTTATGCTGCAGTTGAATACTTCTGTCCACATGACCCAAATTGGGGATGTCCAAGAAACAGTCAAAGCCAAAAACACGGCAAGCCAGAATAACATGAAAAATTGGCCGAACTTCTTTTTCTTTGACCACCTTAAAGGATCATTTGGATTCGAACTTGGCGGAGGGTGTAAAATAACGTGGTCATTACCATTGGCATTCTTCTTGACTTTTAAGTCACCTTGCAAATCTACTAAATGCACCGTCCCTGGTACAATTTCAGTGTCAATCATTACAATCGGATTTTTAGTAGAGTTTTTTGAATAATGGAAAAAAATGTAGAGCAGCTAACGGATTTATACCTGAAAATATGTGTTGGAAGGGATCTTTTATTATCAATAGAGATACCCTTGCACCCAATATGCAATCAATGGAAATCAGTTATCAGGCAAGTTCCCTTTTGGGTTATTAGCGGCGAGACCCATTGTGCATGGACCCTGATGGGCGCACGACTTTCGCCTTTTAACTATACAAAAACCGGTTGCACCTGAGGTATTTGCTAAATTAGGTATATATCGTTATCTAATCAAAATATATCTGCCCACCCATAGCCTTCACCCATAAGCGGAACGGGCAGCAACAATTTATCAAGAGCACGATTATAGGATCTCCAGCCTTTCCTTTTTTAATATCAGATCCGTGTCTGGTAGATTAGACTATTTTTGTTTTTTTACATGACGAATGTGAGCTTCGATTAATAAATAAACGTACGTAATTATACACATGAAAAGAAGAACTGAAATGATAAGGAATAATGCAATTAAAAAAGGCTCTTCAGGAAATCTCTAGAAAGAACTCCAGTTCCAGTCGTTGCTATTGACAAAGGATTCTTTGCGATGATTGGGTTCATTCTTGCTTGATTTTTTATGGATGAAAGGATTTTCAATGATAACAAACGGCAACTTCAACTGGTTCAAATTTCTGGCCAAATCACTGTCAAGTTCAGTAGGATTCTTGACGTTTAAATTATTCAAATTGAGTAACAAACTCAAATAGTAGTCACCACAATTCTTGCAAATTTTACTTAACTTGAAAATCTTGTTGAGGGAGTCAATTTCGATATTCAAAAAATTCAAGTTCCGGAAGATTGGCACTATGAACCGTGCTTTGGAATCAAGGTATATTAGGTTGACATTTGGAGGAATGAAGTAGCTTTCGCTTTCGGTGGATGAGATATTCTTTAATGGACTGATATCGTCAGTTACGTCTGTGGATTCACTACTACCAGTGTCAGTATGTGATGACGTAGCAGCAGCAGCTATTGCGTTGGCATGTATGGGAATCTGGTAGTTGGGGGTGTTCATCTCAAACAAGCAATCGGGACAAATCAAGAATCCACAGAATCTGCAATGATGTCTTCGTTTCACATTGAAAAAGTTACCAAAAGTCTTAAAACATTTCATACAACAGTTTGTAAATTTATTGGGTTTCCAATGTACCCGTGTCGGTTCAATAGGCTCGACCTTCTCGTCCAAGGTTTCAAAGTTCATCAACAAATCAATGGTATCCTTTTGGTTCAAGTTGTTCAAGTCCATTCTCAAATTGGAAGCAGTTGATGCTAAAGACACCCCCGAGGATGTAGTAGAAGACGACATAGACGAGATGGGGTCTGGATCAGGTGGCCTTAAAACTGCCGGTAAGCTCAAGGGCCGTTTATATTGGTAAACCGGTTTGATGAATTTTTTTGTTTGTTCTAGATATTTTGACCCTTGCCCGCTTTGCACACTACCATCATGGTCCTCTCTTTCAAAGGTTGTCAAGTTTTCGTCGAAGTTGTGCATGGCTTCACTCAAGTTGGTACTGTCACTGGTATCAGTTGAAGCCTCCCCAGAGACAGAAGCGGCATACGTGTAGTTGTTCAAGTCAAAGTTTGCTGGAACATAGACGGACTGTGGTTCTTGAGCTTGTTGTTCGTTGGCTGAGTCCTTTTTCTCGTCTTCGTGATAAGAAAACGACAATGATCGTTGAACGTTCTCTCCCGACAAGTTCACCTGGTTGAAGAAGTTAAATCTTGGAGCCCGGATTTGTTGGTCATGGTTTATGTTATTGGTCTTTTTTAAGCCCTTTGGCTCGTTTATGGTACTTTTAGCATTAACATTAATATTAAGTTTATTAGTGGGACTGGAGCTGATGGAGTCAGAACTTGAAGCGTATCGTGGACCTGACTTAGACTCTAGGATATCGGAAATGGTGGAATGCACGGGTAGTGAAGTATCAATAGGTTTCTTGGTGAATGAAAAGGAACATTCTCCGTTTGCGTCTGTCACAGACATGCCTTTCCTCGGATAAATTGAAAGCTAATCAGAAAAACACCTTAGAGGTTGTAGTCCTGAAGTGTAACACAAGCAAAGGAAAAAAAAAGCGAGTAGAAACTGAAGTTGTTCTCTCTTATGGTAAAACCGTTTCCAATTATACGCCTGTGGCAAGTGTTAAAACTGGAAATTGTTAATTTCAAATCAAAGGAGTGTAACCCTTATTTTTGTAAGATCTATTGCGGGAAATTAGATAAAGAAAGTCGTGTGCGTGTAAATACTGTCTAGTACTTGCTTTTTTCGGCCAGTTTCTTTTTTTTCTTTTTTCTTTGCAGCCTAAGCGAATTGGAAAGGACAGCCATGGTGACCCTGAACGATCCAATCCACGGGGCTTCTTGGGGTCGAAATCCAAACGTTTTTAAATTTAAGCGCCTCGTCGTGTTCGGATAAGACTGAATTTTGTGGCTTGGAAGTAGACGGTGCCCCTGTAAGTTTTTCTCTAAACAAGTGACAAGGATTTTTCAAGACGTCATAACGAACCACTTGGCATATTACAGCAGCCACCCATCATTCAGTTCTTTGAGAGTATGCATTGCTCCAGCTCGCACTGCCGATGGTATGGGGGTATGGTTTTGATCCCATCTTGGAGAAAACCTGCCGGAAACGCTGATTGCTGACTCAGGTACCGATGCATATGAGCTCCGGATCAAAGCAACGTCTATATCATTCTCCTGGCATGAACAAAGTAACGGTACAGATTGCGGTAAGTTGCTACCAACAGTAATATCAGCGTATGGTTTTATACGATGTCAGATCTGCGGCTATCGACCATGCATATTGTAGATCCTTCATGCATGCCATTTAGGTACATTCCTGACGTCGACATCTTCAATGTATCCCCGCTTTCATGCCCACTGCACCAGAAAATCTCTCTAGTGCACCGCTTTGGATTTGAGCCCCACCCTCATGCACTGAAAGTGCTATTACATCACCAGAGCACCACAACATTTAACACCGCAACATTTTTCCGAAGCCCAGATGGGGCACCGCCCCACGTCTCCAGCGTATTCTATCAGTTGCTAATCGGAAGTCCATGCCTTTGTCCGACGCTGTTCGTTTAAAGTTTCTACAGCCAATAAAGTGGGGTCCTGCTCTTGAGAGTCGGACGTGTCGATGTACCAGATTACTGGATGCATATATAATCTTGGGCCAGTCCAGGGAGAATATTAGTTGTAAACACCGAGGGGCCCGAACAAGAACAAAAGACACCATAAAGAACAGAACATGATAAAGAACATAACACGAGCCAGTACAAGCCAACACTAAAGGACTTCAAAGCCCACTCTCGATCACAAGAAGATACCGATTTGGTTATTGTCTACGCTTGCGCTGACATTGTTACAGCTGCAAAAAAACGGTTGAACCTTAACCTTATACACCTAGAGTTACATTTCACCAAATCTTTTACTCAGGCATGATACAAAGAGTAAGGGTTTGCACAACGGTGGCGGGGCGGAGCACGGACGGTACGAGGACTTGCGACCAACTGTAAGCAGAGTACAAACACAATGCACGCACAATGCCGGTGATGGGTCTGAAAAATGGTACGCCTCGTTTACGGAAACCAGCGGAAACGTGGGGATGAATCGTCACCTAGTCCGAGGAAGAGAGAGGTTACAGCTTTGCGGGCTTGAACTACATGTGGGTCATAAACACATATATTTGGTGCCAAAGAATATGGCCCAACATATGCTAGTGGCCCCTCCGTGAACAGCCTAGAAGTTTGAGCTCATCTCGAGGACACATCCTGTAACTGAGGATTTGCACAACAAGCCAGACATTTGGCTGACAACTTCCACAAGAAGCCAGAGGACTCGTGGATGGGATTGGAGGAGGGGAAGGGAGGAAGTCAGCCAGAATAAAAATACACCATGTTTATTAAATGTTACGGTACCAAGAACTTAAGTTTGTCATATCATTTTGTTGTTATAAGGTTTCTGTTTCCAATCGGTTGAGTTATTTAATCTTTCAACACAACGTAGAAAGCATGTAAGATAGCTGGGAACCAGAAGAAGATACAACAAAGAATGTTAATCCATAAAGGAGTGGTAGCACCCACCTTCATGAACACAGCTAAAGGTGGCAAGAACAACGCAAGGATACATGCGACAATGGTTTCACTATCCATAGCTTATTAATTGATTTATCAAGGAAAATGGGGGTGTGTGTTTAGTTTTGAACGGTCGGGTCCAAAAAAATAACAGTATCAGGATGTGGAAAGGAGAGAAAAAAAAACCAACAATCGGGCATGTTCCGCTATTTATATGTTTTTGCCATATCCCGCACTATTGACGAGGGTTAGTGCCTTCTTTTCACTACTTCGACGAAAGGCTGCAGCATATCCGGGTTCGAGGGGTTCGTTCAACGTACCCAGTCCAGATCCGGCGACCCCTATATGGGCTTTGTGTTTCCAACTTCTTAAATGACTTTTGTTGGTGGCTCTTCCCCAGTCTACAAATGGCTGTAAGGACCATCTCATTTCCGGCCGTTGACCAGTTCCTCGCAATTTTTCGGGGTTGGTGGAGAGGTACTTGCGGCAACGAGAAGAGATGACATGGCTGTTCACGCAAACACGGCAATTTATCAATGCTCACCGAATAAACTTCTCTTGTCTTCTTTTGGTTGTATTCTTGTCCTTATTTGGCTCCGTGCACATCTGGGCATTATTTTATATGCTACTCTGAAATATGGAATGTAAAAGGGGGAAAAAAAAAATCTCCCGGGGGTGAGTCGAACACCCGATCTCAAGATTACTTTGAGTATTTTCATTACAGTCTCGCGCCTTAGCCAGCTTGGCCACCGAGAGGATTTCTGAATATTGAGCAACATTTTGCGTGGTAGGGACACGATGTTGGCAGTTATAATTGGTGAAGCGCACGTCTGATTTGTTCAGATGAGTGTTGAAAAATTCTACCTTCTTTTTCCTTTCAAATTATTCATAGGACCACTGACTTTATCTAACTAATAAGACTTTGACTGATGACTTGGTTTTGATCAGATGTTCTTAGACACATATTGCCCCTTTCGCTAACCACGATTTGTGAAAAGATGAACCGTTGTTTTTAGTGATGGGGCAGACATTACGTAAATTCTTGTCTGTGAATAGTGGTTTCCACATTCGTGGTCTTCACCGAGAGAACACAGGCTGAGCTTCTTTGACTGCTGGTTCATGGAATTGTAGTGTTCACCGTTTCTTTAAGGTCCTGCCCGTGGTTGGCTTTTCACTTCTCTTCTTTCCACTCTTGTCATGCCTCTCAATCCTCTCTCGCACAGATCAAAAAAATAAATCACTAATTTATTAAGTTTACCACCAATCTGATGAACAAATCACTCAATCACTTGATCGATCGGTATGCGGAAGACTTAAATGCTTCGACAAGTCCGTTCCTCACACTGCTTAACATAAACAGGATCGATAACGATTTGGTGGAAATAAAAAAGCAATTGAATAGCATTAAAAGCCATAAGTCGTATCATACGCTACACAACAAATACGTTGACTTGACGTACCAACTAGATAAAAAAAGGTACCAGAATGATAAGGAGGTCAAACTTCTTAGGAAAAATGCTGACCAAGAGGTGGGATCTGACATATCAACCGGAGAACAAGATAACGACATCCTGAAATCAGGTACATCTGGCACTTACAATACCGGGGCCAATCCACGTAAAAACGACATAAATGAACTCAGAAAAAGATTATTGGCAAATACCACTTCAGAACTAACGAACGACTATCATGAAACAATACAACAAGACCTCATACAGGATTTGTCGAATTTGGCTTCCGACTTGAAAAACAGTGCTATAAATTTGTCATTGAAAATACTAGACGATAACAATTTGTTATCCAAGACTCAAGAAAACTTGAACAAAAACGATAGTTTGATGAATTTAGTAGGTGGGAATTTGAATAGCTACGTCATGAACAAACTGGGAGGGAAGTTGTCTCTATGGTTTCTAATAAAAGTTTCCATAGGGTTGGCTCTTGTGTTCATTGCCATGATGCTCTTGATTAATATATTACCAAGACTTTGAATGTTAAGTTCGTTGTTACTTTTGTTACATACTACATGTCTTATGTATGATATACTTTTCTTTCGGTTGAAGGGTTCTCTCCTCTGTCTTCCTTGTCTTATATAAAGTATATTTTTCATTTGAATCGTTAACCGTTACATGACTTTCTAAATCTAATTAGAATCATTGAATTTGAGGATTGACTGAAGATGGCCTTTGAATGTTATCTTCGGCTTGATATGTTACTTGTCGCTGTGGTGAAGGTATTCTATCATCTGCGGGCGATGAAATATGTTGGGAACCCAGATTTTGAAGTTGCAAAAATTGATCGGATGATGAATGATTATGTTCAAGCGACGACTGGACTGAAGATGGCGATTGCATGTTCGATAATCTGTTTTCATCTCTGGATTGCTCCAAGTATTGTTCATTCAAGTTCAATTGCAACTGATTCAATTCGTTGAACTGCATGTTGCTCTGCTGAAACTGTCTTGGTAAATTACCACATCTGTCCTTTCCAAAATTGATTTTCAAGTCTTTATAGTCAGGGAATGACTTAATACCATCAATGGCTTTGATGGCATTGGAAATATTGACGAAATTGATAAATGCACAGTTCTTCTCCTGTAGATAATTGATCTGTTCAATATCCCCGAATTTTGAAAAATCTTTCCTTAACTTTTCTTGATTATAGTAGTTGAAATCCACAATGTTGCCAACATAGATGTTTCTACTAGCTCCATTAGAAACAGCCAAACTCAAAGCATTTGGCAAAGGACCGGAGTGCTTTCCCCAGCCAACTTTTATTCTCCTGTTGTGAATTGTAAGGCCGTGTAATTGGCACATAGCAAAGAACTGGGCAGCAGCAATTGGGTCAATGAAGGTGATGAAACAAACATAACGTTCCTTCAAGTATCTGATGCTTTGCAATAACCCACCTCTAACTACATTACATATTTCCTCTACCGAAGTCTCGTGGTGTAAATTGCCGAGGTAAACAGTTCTGTTACCCAAGTTGTTGGCACCACCGGCGTGGGTGGCAATTTGGGCGGCAGCAGCAGATTGTTGAACCAACGCAGAAGAAATGAATTCCCGATCGGCTGCAGTCACTATATGCTCCATACCCGGAGCCAAACCTAAGTATTGAGCGGCATTATGTTGCTGGGTCTTGGTGATGAAGGCACATCTATCTTTACCATAAAAACACTTCTTCTCCAAATACTTTTCTTTTGAGGGTAGGTTTGCAACACAGCGAATAGCTGAAATGATGGAAAGGAAATGAATGAAGGCAATTCCTTTTTCTGGAATGATCTTGATGCAATCGATAACACCATAAGCAGATAAATCTTCTCTCAACTCTCCCTCAGTGATCAACTCTCCCGTGATAGGGTTGTTCAAATTACCCAAATACACATTTCTAGTGGCACCATCACGTTGGATACTCTCCAAGACAGCAGGTAAAATAGCAGTGTTTCTGCCCCAACCTATCTTGATATCATGACCCTGAATGTTCAATTTCTTGAGAATACAGTCACTGTGGAAAAGTAAAGCACTTTGGTGATCCACGAATGATATGAAAGCACAGTTTTTGCTAGGTAAGATATTCACCAGTTCCAAAATCCCAGACCTAACGTAATCTAACAACTCGTTTGGTTTGATATCACTGGGTATATTTCCCAAGTAAACAGTCCTAGACGGAGCGCCGTTATTCACTGGCACTTGGTTTGGTGGGGCGCTGGCAGCGTTCATTCCCATATTCATATTCATATTCATGTTCATGTTCATATTCATGCCAATTTCCCCTCCCGTATTCATGAAATCGTTCCCGAAGTCTTGACTGTTTATTCCTGGGTAGATAATGTGACCGTTGTTCCCACCGCGGCCGTTCATGTTCATATAGGATCCATCCTCACCATGAATCTCACTGTTTTGCAGGTAAATAGAGTCCTTTCCGCCAGAAGAAAAGCTACCACCCATTCCTTGACCTTGGGGATGCCCTTGCATCATCCCATGCATCATAGGATTATGAACATTGTGATTCGATCCACCCAAAGAAGGAACTGACCCACTTCCTGATGGAGAACTTGAAGAATGGGGTCTCTGATTGGAATTGTGGTCATTTGAGTTTATACCCTGAAGTTGATTGCTGGCAGGATGCTGATGATACTGTATGCCTCCATTATTTTGATTCATGTCTTGGTAAACCTCATAAGAACTGTTCGAACCCAAATTCGAATTCACATCTAAATTTTCGTTGGAATCATAATATTGATTTGGGTAATACCCTTGAAGGTACTGCTGTGGCACTTGATAAGCTCCATAGTATGACATTTTCTTTTTTTTCACAAACAATTGTTGACTAGTGTGTGATTTTCAACAAGGAAAACAAGCAAATTATGATAAATTGAAACGAAATACAAACTCCTTTTTTTGAACCGTTGTATGAGTCCCGAAAAAAACTGGACCTCTATGAAACAAACTAGACGAAAGATAAAACAAGCTGAACTTTTTTCTTTTGTAAACGTATTTTGAAGTTAGGCACTTATTCTCTTGTGGGATCAAAATGTACAACCTTTGAAATGAATTGGACCAACGAAAACCCTTGATAAAAAGCTATGAACAAAGAAATGAAATGGAAATAGATTGGAAGTTTGGTGTGTGATTTCTTGACACGTTGGTGCCGTAGTTGACCAATTCTCTTTATAAAAAAGGTATGTGTTCAATAAATACGATCTAGGTCTCGAATGAAATCCGGAGGGCGGATGACTAATGTGATGTAGACACAATGACGGACCAGTGCCAGATTTTAAACCACAACAAAATCTATTTGATTCTCTGCTTATTGATCTATATACAGTAGGTATTGATTCACTTTAAAAAGATGATTCTTGTACCACAAAGAACAAATTGGATTTAGTAGTCGTAGATGATTGAGTTTGTAAAAAAATTTTTTCCTGCGTCTTTTAAAATTATTGATCTGATGAGATTTGTATTTGTTTCAAACACGACTATTTTACATTTCGAATTAAACTTTTTTGGGTTTCGGATCCATGTTTCGTGAATTGGTCTCTCCTAGCAACAGAAGCACAACACGTATCTCTTTCAATTTTTCCGTTTCATTCTCATGGGGTATGTTGGGGCCTTTTTTGAAGCCCGACACGTAGCTGCAAATTTACGTGTTTTTTTGCGCTCCTTGGTGTTTCAGTTTTCCTTCTATTTTTCATTCCACATCACTTTCACTATAATCCGTTAGGCTGTCGCCAACCTCTTCACCATCGCTGTGGTGGTCGGAAGATTCGCTGAAATCTGTTTTCCCACCCTCTTCTGCGTCTTGATTCGACTCAGGGCTTCCACCAACTACGCCCATGATATCTTTGTCGGTCATTGGGGTGTCGCGTGCAGTTTGACTATCGTCCTCTGCCGTTCTTTGTGTATTCGCTTCGTCTTTTGAAGTTTCTTCTTTAGGCTCTCTTTCTTCCTCTTCTTCTTCCTGTTCACCTTCTACTTCCTCTTCATCTTCCGGTGCTTCATCCGAATCCTTGGTGCCTCGTTTTCTCTTTTGAGGTTGGGAAGCTGACGGCGAAACCTTCTTTCTCTTCTTAACCTTGCTGGCATCTACCTCCGGTAGCTTATCCAACATTTCCTGATCAATGACCATGTTGTCTAGTCTGTTCTGGTTCTTATCCTCAATTGCCTTATTGAGACCATGTAGTTTGCCTTCATTATTTTGCAACTCCACTATTCGCCTTTTCTTACTCTTTAATATGGCTGAAAAAGTATTCACCAAATCAGACGTTATTGCTCTACTATTCTCCTCCACTTCTTTATTGGCGTATTCGAGCTCTTCATTGGTGAGCTTCAAGTCCTCAATTTCGTTTGCCTGAGTCTTCACCGTCGTCAGCAACTCTTCTTTGATTGCCACCAAGGTTCCCATCCACCCGAAAATATCGAGCTCTTCGTCTTTCTCCTGTAGCTGGAAAGACCCATAAGTTCTGCTTAATTCATCATTTGTTTGAACATTAACAACAATGTGGTAGCTCACCAACAGGAAGTCCTCTACTAAATCACCATTTTCGTAGCTTTCCTTGCTCATGGTAAATTTTGCTTGTAGATGAGTGTCGCCGTATAGGCTGTCTTGAGCATCAGATTTGAAACTGTCTTCTTTTTTCACTTCACTGTCTTCTTTTTTGACTCCGCCGTCTGACTCTGCTGAAGCACTACCCGTGTACACAGGCAATAGCCTGTCCATCAATGATATCCAGTCGTATGAGTCCTCATCCTTGACTGTCTTCAATGAAGCCCAATCTTTCATACTCATCTCACAACTAAATAGCCCTTCTGGTATTACCCCCTTGATCACTCTTTTGTCTTCCTGCTGTGTGATGTTCAAAATCAATTGAGAATTCTT
This sequence comes from Yamadazyma sp. yHMH393, assembly GCA_030580255.1. NCBI lineage: Eukaryota > Fungi > Ascomycota > Pichiomycetes > Serinales > Debaryomycetaceae > Yamadazyma > Yamadazyma sp. yHMH393. The sequence continues at coordinate 40,927 of JAKTSP010000056.1, forward strand.
GATCAATTTCTTTTCTTCGTCCTCTATCCTGAGAGGAACACTGATGAAGTTGTCGGTCATGCTGATGTACACGATCAAGTTGGGTACAGTTTTGCAATCGTAATTTTAAATTGTTTCTCCAGGTTTTGACATTTGCGCAAATACACACCATTCCTTTTGACAAAAAGTAGTGCACAAACCAATTCATTTACTGTCATATTGATGTCTACTTAGTTGAAGTGTTGTTCTATTTGGAACGGACCAGACCCTAATAGAAGGGGCTCCAGCCGCCAAATATCAAAGCCAAGTTTTCTATATTTGTGGCATTACTGATCAATTCACGGACAGTAGTCTCCGTGCTCAATCCATTGGCTTCTAATTTATCCTTCACTGTCATAATTGCCCTTCCTCCTTCACTAATGTCGTTCTCTTCCTCGTCAGCTAACTCATTTTTATGGTCCGTGGTATCCTGTAACTTCCGCTTCCTTAACGGCGATATGCTCCACTTATAAAGAGGATCCCATTTGAAAACGTTTAGGATACTTATTATATGATCTTGGTTCTTTCTTAATATTTCAAATGTCACTTCACAACTATTCCGAAAGATGCCTTCAACTCCATTCATACCTAGACCGTCCACGAGGTCTCGTGTGAGTCTGAAAGGGACGGTTTCCGGAATTTGTAATCGAGTTCCCTGATCAAAAGCCACTCCTAAATCTATATGGATGGGCTCACCTGAATGTTTATCGATCAAAATATTATTGCAATGTCTGTCACCTAGCCCAAGAATATGGCCCACAATAGAGCTTATCGCTAAACCCCTGCTGTACGAAATCTTGCTTTCAAACCAAGACTGGGGAGTTAAATAATTGTCAAGGAAGAAATGGTGCAACACAGGGCTTATCTTGGTGATAATTTGCTGCTTGAAGATCTTAATCCTCTCCGATCGACTTTCATTTTGACACGACCTCATCATCTCTCTAGCCTTCGATGTGTCTAGTTTATCAAACTTCTCGTGGTATGGTTTGATTATATCTATCAATGCCATCGAATTGGGTACAAACTCAATTATTCCGCTATTTGGCCCTAACGGAACTATCTTATACGTCCGGATATTCAAACTCCTTTTCGAACTCTTCTTGTCATTTTTGAAGATCTTGTTTACCTTCTCAAACACCTGCTCCATTACTGCGTCTTGTCGTAAATCGTCGATTCCCGATTTGAACAAGATCTTAATTTGCCGACCATCTGTCAACCGGAGCTTCCCTATCTTGGGCAAACTTAACCCACTGGAAGCAACCTGTATTATAGGGTTCATGGACTCCAATCTTGGTAGGTTCCCAATGTAGTCCATGGGGACGACGTCTAACTCTTGAGTTGGCGATGGAATGTCAGGCAAGTTCAACCAAAAGCTCGAATTCAACTTGCTGGAGTTTCTAAGGTCAAGTTTCTTGCTTTTGGATAATTGATATTTGGATAAGCTGATGGACTCATTACAGAACTGCAGGATTGTAGAAACAACTATTTCAAGACTGTGTGTAGATACTTTAGCTGATCTCACTCTGTCATAGACCTTATTAGCAGCCCTTATTCTTGAGAACATTATTTCATTGTTTGTGTCTGTCCCCATTTGATTCATGTGCTCCATCAAAGATATCAAGTGATACAAGGAATGGAAAGGGTACCTGATACAAATGCTGGTGATAAGCTTTTGCACCAAGTTCTGAAACATGTTGGAATCGGGTTCGTCTGACAACCTCGAGACCAATTGAGATATCCAGTTGACAAATTTCTGAGGACTATCACGGAACTCACTTGAAAACTCGGCCTCTATCATATCATTAACTTCTTCAATATTGGATGTTTCGAACCAAAGGGAAAAGAACTTATCGACTATTTCGAAATTGTCTACCTGACTGATGCTCACCATGTAGCACTTGAGACATTTTAGCAAGAATGCCTTCTTGGTATCTTTCAAGCTTTGTTGATCCACAGATTCACTAGAAATTTGTTGCTTCAAGTTTGTGTAGTATTTCTGAACGGTTCTTTTTTCTTGACTGGGCACTGATTGCTTACTATAATGGTCTTTCAACTTCTCCAATTCCCTTCTCTTGCTCAAAATTTGCTTACTGATTCTTTTCAATTGGACATTGACGTCGCCGTTTCTATACTGATCCTCACAGAATTTCCCCAATTTGTTATGTGATTCACTAATGAGCCTAGGAGAACAGCTTCCTATGGCACTCGTCACACCACAGAAATAGTCTTCTTTGAGTATCGAGGTTGGTAATTTCTGCCTAGACTCAGACAACCACTCGACGAGTGTGGAATTTACCATCGCCAGGTTAATACCATTGTAATCTTGATCGAATTGCACAATACTCTGTTGATCAAAGTCTGCCGCTGCTTTGTTCTTCAACTGGGTCATTATGGATATGGCTCCGTTATGGTACCCCTGTTCCCAAAGCCCTTTGGCCAGATGATATTTGACAATTTGGACTGTTTCCATCGTAACGTCATGAGACTGGCTAATGTCGTTCATCATCATGATGGTGTTGATACTATTTTGGGTTTTATTGTTCAGGAGGCAAAAGTTGTTGTACCACGCCAAGTTCCTGAGTAAACTGTTCACCTTTTCCTTGTCTTTAAGCACTAACAAATTTAATGCCATGACTCGGCTCAACATGAAGATTTCTACTTCTTCGAAGGGAGCATCTTTCAATCCTGTCTTTTCCAATGCAGAGTCTGTGCCCTTTTTGTACAACTCCAGGATGCTGTTGAAGAAGGCTAGATTGGAAGTGAAATCAGCAACTCTGTTGCCCGAAGGCTGTAGCTCCTTCTCTAGCAGAACATTCTCTTTACCATCAATTATTTCAATGGCAACAGTACGTAGTATCAGCTCAGTTTCTGATATGCTCTTCCGGCCATTGTGATCTTCGAGTAGATAAAGTGGTGTCTCTTGTCTTATGGTTTTCAAAGCCTTATAAATATACTCATTCGTAGACCGGGGGTGTTCAGGACTGGGTAAGGTCCAGTCGTTCAACTTCCAGCACCACTCATAAGAATTATCGGACGTAATACTCGTAGCCAGCGCACCTTCCCCACTCTCCCCTATGATTTTGGAAGTTCCATTTAACCCGTCCGAAAGCATGGTTCTTAATAAGTTGTTAGAGCTTTTGTTGAGTTTTAAAACACGACTTGACTCATATTGGCCCAACTCGAACTTCATCCGGCCTGCAGAATCCCCTTCATTGCTGTCCCAAACAGACTGCAAAGCGTTTTCTATGGTAGTCTCTCGGGGCAAACCCTGGATGAAGTCTTCACAATCAATAGATTCAAATATCTTCTGAACATAATCTCGTTCATACCAATTAAATGAGGTTGCCGATGTTTGAGGGCTGTTCTTGTTGTTGTTATAGTAGTCCTCGAATATCATAAGCCCGGTCTTGAAGAAGCCGAATCTAGTTGCAACTGCACAGATTGACTCCAAATTTAATGCATTGTAGACATTCTCAAAACTGATCTTCCTACTTTTGCTTTCCTGTCGTATGAGGAGAACTGTCTTTATCATGACTTCACACAGTTTTCTGGAATGCAAATTGACTGTTTCTGTGAAAGAGGTGATCAAGTCAAATACGATATTAGGTCCTCTTGTAGATCCGTGCTTCAAAAAGTAACAGATAAGGAAAGGCAATGACTCCACTAAATATTCCTTACTGCAAAATCCAAAGTGTCTGATTGCAGATAGATAAGCGTGGCGTTGCGGACTTAACCCTTCTATCAACGTAATATAGTGTTTCCAGGCCCAATATTCAAACTCCTTGGGGTATTCCGAAGTGATGGCTGACCGTATACCATCAGAGGAGCTGAAAAAATGGTCTAGTCCATTCTCTTTTAGTGGTAGAATATACTGCCTTTTGGGGGGGCATATGGCGTCGACCAACACACTGTCAATACCTAACAATATTCCCACAGTAACGTCTGCCTTGAGCGCAATAGCAGGGTCCAGGTGGTGTTGGAATTTGAACACCAACTTTATAATTTCCTCGAGATAGTCTACCTTTTTCATGTCATCAAACTCGTATGTGCTTCGGGTAACACTGTTCACGTTCCCGGAATCACCCAGAAACTTCTTGTTTCCTATCTCTGTTGCACACAAATGCTTGAAATTCTCGGATAAATCTTTGATCGGCGACTCCATCACAGCATTGAGAAATACTTGGGAGCTTGTACCAGTCAAGCAATCAAAGTTGCAAAAAAATGAACATATACGAAGCCCATGTTTAAAAGACCCTTTCACTTTATGTCTGAGAAACCGGGAGGCATCAATTTCAAAGCCATTCGTCAGCCTCGATACGGTAACGTTTCGAAGACACAAGAATACGTCCCTGTAGGTGCTTTCTGGAGCCCCTAATTTGTCTAAAATCATTGCACAATTGCTCAAACTTTCAACAGACGAGCCCAGCGGGTCTGCATCGACTATCACAGATATGACAAGCAACAAAAGCTTTTCGTATTCAATGGTCCTAACTTGGACTTCTTCGTCGTCCGTTGCAAACCTTGCAGTATACTGATCAAGTTCCAATAAACTGAATAGGTTTATGATGTCATTCCTAAACAATGAGTTTCTGTAAAGAGGCAACAAACCTTCGATTAAATGCAGCAAGAGACGATAATGAGAAACACAACCCCGTGTTACTTTAGATGTCTTGCTGAGAGCTATCACCAAGCCTACCCTTCTAATGCACGTAAGTCTTTGTAGATCTGTCAAACAGAAGTTCAAATCGACCATGAGTTGTCTGGAAAAGAGATAGAGCTTTTTGGTGTCCCAGTAATCCTCCCGGTAGCTGCTGCCCACTAAAGCTCTAAAAAGACCCAACCCAGTTTTCAAACTTATAGTATCCAGTAGGGGCATTGGTATTTGCTTGAAATCAACTCCTGTAATATCCACACCAGTTAGATCTGTGAAATAATCCAATCGAGATGTATCAATAAGCCTGAACACCTCCAATATCACAAGATCCTTATCAAAGCCTTTAATACTCTGGCCCGTTAAGCGGTCTAGAACTTTTAATATATCATCCTTCACCCCACCTGCAACAAAGGCCAAAGGGTAAGCCATCGTGTAGAATCCCGTCTTGACTGCCTTACTAACTGCGTTCAGAACGGTTACATAGTCGTTCGTCGCATGCTTGGACTTGGAGGAGGCAATCACACTCAATAACTCCTTCCCATTGTCAACATAGAACTCATTTATCAGCTTATAATCCTTGTCGAATAATGTATACGGGAACTTCTCAAACAGATGGTGGGAGCACCAAGCTCTGAAAAGAGGAATCTTCATAACTCGGAGTGGCCATTGCATCTCGGAAGCACCGATGTTGGAAAAAAGCACCCTTAAACACTTCTGAACAATGTCAACGAACTCATCATAGGACCAAGCTATTTCGAAAAGATTGAATAAAATAGACTTGATTATATCAAGGCTGTCCACCCGTATCGACGCTAAGAACATGCAATAACCGGAAGCTTTGTAATACTCTGTGGGGACGTCAAAACTAGTCACCAAATTCTTGTATAAAGATACCTGCTGAGACAAGGGCTCCATACTTGACAAATAAGACGATATGCATTCCGTGCACGCAAATCTTACGTCTATGGTGGCAGCCGCAAAGTACGTCTCAAACGATTTTGTCAACTCTTTGACATCGACAGAATTATTTTCCCTGATTCCCTTATCGTCCGAATAATAACAGAGCACTTCCAAAAGCATTTTGGTATACTCGCAATAACTCCTCTCACTCAAAATGAGTTTCTTGTTTGCAGCCATTACTAACCATTTCAAAAAATCTTCAAACATACTTTTATTCTCTAATTTGTTGAAGAGTTTCGAAGTGAGACGGCACAAGGTAACAAAGGTCAACTCGTTCCTCTCGAAATGTGCATTGTTCAAGGCCTTCCTACCCAATAACAATAAACCTTGAATTGTAAAATCGTAAACAGTGGGATTCTGCAGGGAGCCATCACTGGACAATTTGTATAGGAGATAAACGAGGGCACTGGTAGACAAGGAGTCAATCCAGTCACCATATTCTATTTTGTTCTCAAGGAATTTGTCGTAGCTCAAAACGGCTCGCTGTATAACGTCCACCTCTCTCAACTCTGCAGAACTGCCTTTCGCAACCCCAGCACAGTAGTCAATTACGTCCATCGTTGGTAGGTTTTCATTGGCATGAGCTGACAGTTTTACAAAGTCCAGGTCAACATACATTTCTGCACTTCTGGAAGCTCCAATCAGAAAAATCTCTTGAGAACTGAAAAGCTTTGAGTAAAGGTGTTCCCTCTTGGTCTCTCTGAGCAATGCCATAATCTCAATCCGTTCAAAGTACCTCAATTCCGGATTCTCCATGGAAGATATCATTTCAACTTCCAGCTCAAGGATCGGGAGATCTAGGGCCATGATCTTGAATAGATAGAAAGCTTTGGCGGACCATTTGTTACCTTGTTTGGTGAAACTTGAACCCATACTGAAGAACCGTCTTACAATTTTCACAAAGGAATGGTCCATACTAAAGGGCTCTGTGAAATCTTCTTTCCTCTCCATGTCTTGCCCTGAGCGATCTAAGTGGTCGGTTAATATTTGCTTTCTTTTTTGGATGAAATAAAGAGCCACCAAAGGACCCTTATATGAGCTCCAATTAGGTAGGTACAACCGTTTGACCTGATTCTTTGTCATCCAATAGACAAACCCTGAAAAAGTCGTAAACTCGCCAGTTAAGCGGTTTGAATCGACATCGAAGACTTGGTTCCATTTCGTCGAAAACCAATTGGTCAAAATAGACTCGAAATTGTTCATATTCAAACCTAAAAGTTTCATAAGTTTGAAGAAAGATAACCAGAAAAGGAAACTTGCATCATTTAGGAAAGTAGGGCCCAAATAGTTCGCCAACTCAAATACATTCTGAACTTGGTTGACCAAAGAATTGTCTTGCTCGTCATGCATGTCCACTTTCTTGACAATAACCAACTCAATAAGATGGTAAAGCAAGTGACACGCCAAATTGCTAGTCAGTTCAGATTTCACACACGGCAATATGATCTTAAGCATACTCTTGACCTGTACAGGAGGCAAAGAATGGTCACTCCGAGCTATATTGTATACCAAAGAATTCAATGACAATAAGCTCCAAAACGTCAATGATCTGTAGTTGGAACTAGCCAATAAAACACTGATGATGGTTTCACCGAAAACAACTGGCGAATTGGCCGATCTCTGGAATGGCTGTAGTGAGTCCATACCAGTAGATAGGTTGGCAAATATGGAGGTGTTCCAGTCCACATCTTCTATGATAGTGTCATCTTTTTCCATCTCACTCTCTGTTTTGTCGTCTCCCACGTAATGGATAGTTCTGTTTGGATCAACTTGCAAAAGATTCAAATCGGACAAAAAAAGTAGTAATTGCAAACCAATCAACTTTGAGCTACTTGAACGGTCCGATGATAGAAGTTTATCTATCAATTCCCATTCATTAGATGCGGACAGCAACGCCTCAACAAAGCCATCGTGTCTTCTTCTTTTCATAGAAATTTGGTGGGTGGTTCCTGAAGAAATTTCATTGAGTATGTCAGCGGAATTCTGGTCTCTTAGGAAAGCTTTCAATTCGTAGTACTTCTTGACCAATTTCGAGAGTCCCGATAAAAAAAACCACCCAGTAGTGTCATCATTCATGAGGTAAATTGTATTTAGCTTAAACCAGTGTTTAGTGTCGTTATTCAGATTAAGCCCAACACAGTGGTGGGGTAGCAAAGACCCCGTAAAATATAGCTCATTCAATTCGTGGACTAAAACTCCTTGGATGATCAGGAACAAGGACTCAGCTTCAGTATAGTCAAATCTTTGTATAAGCTGATATACCAAGTCCAAATTCAAGAAAACTGATATTTCATCGTTTAAGGAGATGCTGTGTCTATAGTTGAACTTCACCATGGCCAAAATCCGGAATGCCAACGGTATAATCTTGGCCAATTGGCCGTATTGCTCACACGACAACAGCGTTATCAACTTATTTATGACTTTTAGCATATCGGTGGATATCAAAACGTTGTGTTCTCCCCGGTCGATGAACCTCGTGAACAGGGCAAAAAGATCGCCTAACTCGATCATATTGATAGCAAGGGAATTGGAAGTTGTTGAATTGACTAGGATGTTGAGCGTATGCAAGCATTCAGTAAACCGAGATAACCCATCTCGTTGCAGCAAGTCTGCACCTGTAATGTTCGACATACAAAGCTGTATACATGCCTCCCATACCTGTAGATTGAAGTGGTCTCGCACGTACTGCTGTTGTACTAGCACCTGAATAGTCTTGATGAAATCGTTAAACACCAAATCATCCATATGGAGTATCATCGACGATACGATAGATACGTAACCCGCCGGTCGAGCTGGGAGTTTCTTTATTGACTGCTCCACCGTGCTTCTTAGAAGCATGCTCGCTGTATTCAACCGTTTGACTGCTGTTCCCGACTTGTCTTTCTGTAATGTCTCATAATGGATCACACTCAATAACGCTTTACACACCAAAATGACCTCTTTCACATCGCTTGAAAAAAGTCCCGGGAGACATTGCTCTATGCTATCGAGACCATCGTTTCTATCTCGCGCTTTTGTGGACTGTAGCAATAGTATGATGGTCTGCACTGTCATGCTTAGTACACGAGAAATGAGGTGTTACAGCTTGTGGAGACGCGGTCCAATTTTTTCAGATGAGATCAACTGGTAAAGGGTAGAGGTCAGTAACGAAAGTATAGATATGACCAATGAAAGGATAGAGTTGAGTGACGGGTCATAGAAGACTTGGGAGTGACCAAGCGATAATGGAGACTGGCATTAGGGTATGCAGGGCCTGCAGTACACATTTGGCGGACAGGTACCCAAATGGCGGATCGCTGAACTGCTCGTAAAAAATCCCATTGGCATCGACAAAATAGGCAATTATTTTCAACACCTGTAACAAGCTTGATAAACTCTAAAGAACGATATATTAGGAGCTGCTGGTACTTATACGAGAGCATTTCTCCCATATTTGTGTTAGCTCCTCCTGACATTGTGTTACCATGAGACAGTGGTATTATGAGTTCGATATCGAAGAGATTCCTGAATGTGACTGCAAGAACTGTGAATTAAAGATTAAGGTCCAACACTTGCTTATTTGTGCCTTTGTGACTCAAATTGTGTTCCCTTTTTTCTGGATCTCATCTACTGGGTTCTTGATCTATGTTCTCTGGAGCTATAATGCCCCTACGCAAGTGAAAGATTTTGACGAACACGAAAACAATAGACGGTATATCAGCGCTGTTTTGTACTACAACTCCATAGTTTTTATCATATATGGAGTTTTCGTTTGCATCATGGCTTATTCGGTGTATAACATGGTACTGTTCGATACAAATACATAATCGTCTTTGTTCTTTTTTGCAGTCAGGAGCTAACTCTTTTTTAACTCTGGTCCGCACCGAGTCAAAGCAAACGGCGTATCGTCGCACAAAAAGCAATCAGAGTCAACCTTGGAGAATATATACCTGTGATTGTGCTGTATTCCACTAAAAACATCCATAGCTTCTTCTTACAGCATCAGATCTTCCACAATGCTTAGATTCATCAGAAACAATTCCACGTCCTCGTTGATCAGAACGCCATTATACGAAAGTCACGTCAAGTACGGTGCCAAATTTGTGCCATACGCTGGTTTCGAGATGCCAATCTTGTACAAGGGATTGACCCATATCGAATCCCACAAATGGGTGAGGAACAACGTCGGGCTCTTTGATGTGAGCCATATGTTGCAGCACACTTTTAAGGGCCCAGATAGTGTTTTTTTGCTCCAAAAAATGACGCCCATTGATTTATCATCCTTGGGCAACAATTCTTCTAGTTTGAGTGTGTTGTTGAATGAACACGGAGGAATCATAGATGATTGTATCATCACCAAGATCAAAGATGACGAGTATTACATGGTAACCAATGCCGGATGTAGAGAGAAAGATTTGCAATTCATCCAGTCCACTTTGGCTAAGTACGGAGGGGTGGATTATTCAAACTTCGAAAGTACATTATTAGCCATTCAAGGACCAAAATCTGCAGACATTTTATCCAAATATACCAGCTACAACTTGAATGACTTGAAGTTTGGTACCATAGCAAGAACGGGGCTCAGTTCCATCATCGATTCCGAGATCCAAATCTCCAGGACTGGGTATACAGGAGAAGATGGGTTTGAATTATCAATCCCTTCGAGCAATTCGCAAGAAACCAAACAGAGCAATGAGTTCTTCCAAAGTCTCGTTGACGAGCAGCCGGATGTTGTGCAACCAATAGGATTGGCTGCTAGAGACTCGTTGAGATTGGAAGCAGGAATGTGTCTTTATGGGAATGATTTAACTGAAGAAACCACACCAGTAGAAGCATCATTGAGCTGGTTGATCCCCAAATCCCGCAGAAATATCGAGGACAAGGAGCTTAGATTCAACGGGTATGATAAGATTATTGGTCAGATCAACGATAAGAAATCGTTCAATGCTAGAAGAATTGGTATTACTTCTAAAGGACCAGCACCAAGGTCAGGGGCTGAAATTTTGGATCCTGTATCTGGCAAGACCGTTGGATACGTCAGTTCCGGGTTACTTTCGCCAATTTTAGGACACAACGTTGGCCAGGCTTACATCGACAAAAAGTACAAGATTGGATCCAAGGTTGCAATATCGGTTCGTGGAAAGCCCAGAGAAGGATTTGTAGCTAAACTACCATTCATACCCAACAAATTCTTTAAATAGAGTAGATAAAAAACCAGAAGATAGCCAAGTATGCCTCACCCCTATACTCCTGTTCCGGCTTGTTCTCACGCTACCCTTTACGAACACTCCTATAATCCAGTTATATGCATATCATTAAGAGAATATTAAAGCATGCACGAAGAATTTCCACATCCCTGTTTGAAACGGTTGCCAACTGGAAACCACATCGGGACCAGAGACCGTATTGAGACTCTTTACCATTCTTGTCGGAATCTAGATCAGTGTCCCCAAGATCTAAACCTTGCGTCTCCAGGATCAGACCACATTTTAGTATATTTTTAAACAATTTCCTCCTTTTAGGTTAAAGCTATGTGTTCAAACGAGTGAATGGACGCAATAGGAGGTAATTGATCCCGCCCCTGTAGTCACCCGCCCCACCACCTACTTTTAGAGAAGGACACACCACCGGCTCGTAATTCATGTCTCAAAAGGTTCTATCTAAAAGAACCGTTGTGTGGTCGTGTGTCCACCGTGTCTTGGGTGAAAATGCCTTGCAACTTTGTCGAAATAGGCCTCCCAGCCTCAAAATACAGCGTTACGCCCCGTACCTCTCCTTCGGATTCCTTCGGAGTCGTGTAGGAACTGGCACCCAACCCTCCTTCAAATCACCAAAATCGCGATGCAAATGCAAAAAGTGTGTACAGGGACGAAAAAACGAAGGAGGCCGCAACGACAACGAATTCTCGGCCTCCTTCCAGTCTGCAAACTAGGCGATAAAATATAATTAGGTACAGGGATAGAAATAGGGTTGGTTTAGAGAGAGAATTCAAACCTTGGTAAATCGTGGTCAATTAAAGGGTTGAACCTTAATGGAAATCAAGGGTTCGAATGTTGAATATATCCACATCTGTCGAAAATCGATCGGTGATGGTGGACAGAAGTGACATTAGCACCATTCCCAAAAGGATGGGGATTCCGCCATTTTGGGATTGTGCACATTTGGCGTTAGCAAATGAGTGATAAAACTTGACGAAAACGTCACTCGATGAAATCACTTACAATACCCTCTGGCCAACGAAGAAACTAAGTGATGCATTGTCGATTCACTTTGTTCAAATGCAAGACACGGTTGTTCTCTACGCTGATTATGTGCACCAAAAAAATACTCGTAGTGCTCCCTATTGTTTTAATGCTATTGTTCCTCTCTGTACAAAATTTATGTTCCTGTTTGACACGGGTCACAACTAAGCGGGGGAGGTGGTGTATTATTTTGTGAGATTTTTTGGCAGAATGCACTAAAATCTGCAGCCAGTTTAGGGCGTCAAACGTTTAGCCGGAGCGTGAACCTTAAGGACGTGTTTTTTTATCTTCGCCGCTGAAAGAGAGCTGGTGTTTGGGTTTGGCTACGTAGATACTTGGGGATGCTGCATGTCTATCACCGGCACCTTCCCTGCTGCGTCTCTGGCCTTGTCTCAGATATTTGTTTCTCGTCAACTTCCCCGTCAATTTGCCTTGCAATTGCTGTGAAAATTTCAACCACGAAAATTAACGTGTGTAAGGAGCACTTCCAAAAAAAAAAAAAAAAAAAAAA